>OVAW01000202.1:2510-19750 GCA_900406365.1 Heliophila coronopifolia | reverse complement strand
ACATAAACTACATGATTATTTTTAAACTTTAACATTTACATGATTTTTTTTGCACTTTTCAAAAAAATACAACATTTATTTTGACATTTTCCCGCCAAAGTTGGAAACAGCTGGAAAAAAAAACAAGTCCACTCAAAAGATTCCTTAGAGAGACCCACACTCACATCATCATCAATCCAACTACAAATCCAGATAATAAACCAGTTCTTGTGTTTTGGAGTCTGAATCCAAAAGAAGGATCTGTATAATCTGGGTTAAAACCACCAGTTCCTGTCGGAATTCCTAATCCTCCTCCTATTGATGGTGTTACTGTGTAAGGTCTTGTATTAGTTGTTGTAGGAACTCTTGTCGAAGGTGTGGTCGTTACTGGAGTTATGGTTCCACTACACCAAGCACAAAAGATTTAAGATTTGGCAAAGATCATCAAAACTAAAGTTGTCAAATTGGTGGACCGTCCGCGGGCTAAGCGCAACCAGCACCGCGTCAGGCAGTCATAGTCACAAAATTTTAAGTCTATAATAATTGCGGTCTATAGATGTTGCCGCTCATATAGCACGCGAGCTAAACAGGCAGACACCCGCGGTTATGTGCTTTAGCACATTTAGCCCGCATTTCATAACTTCAACCCAAACAGCCCGCAAACACACAGTTTGCGACCCGCAACATGCAGCCCATAAAAAACCCGTAAATCCTTAACCACCCGCTCGACTGTATGCATGTTTTGAGAAAAAAATTGACAAAATTGGGCAAGCCCGCGTACAAGTCTAGGTCTGTGCTTGTCCATGCGGTGTGCTCATGACCACATTTTTTACCACAAGCCCAAATGAATTTCAACTTTTCCCACACCATTAGCCTGCGGGATAAACAAGCTGGTATCGGCGGTTTATGTGTTTTAGCCCATTTAACCCAAATAGCTTTCATATATAAATTATAACTGCAAACTTGCAGTCCACGAACCCGCAGCCCATAACCCCGTAAATAAACCTGTAAATCCTTAACCACCCGTCCTACCTTATGCGTGTTTCGAAAATAAAAAATTGACAAAATTTAGTGCTAGACCACAGACAAGCTTGTTTGCACGGTGTGGTCATGATCATCAACATTTTTTAGCACAAGCCCGCATGGACTTCAACTTTTCCCACCCATTAGCCCACTGGCCTTTCACCAAAACCGCAGTTGGACAGCCAGCAACCCGCCCAATCGACATCTATAGTCAAAACTAATTCTTGTAGAAAGATAGAAAGGTGTATGACTGTATGTACCTGGCACTTGCAGGGAAAGAACAAGAAGTGTAGCCTATTACACAAAACCACAATGTTACAAGAAACAACAATTACAAAACAAAATCTATCTTCTAAAAAATCTGTCTAGAGAAACTTGAGACTCACTGGGATCAGAGGCTGAGACGATGGCTGTACCAGCAAAATCACAAGTACCTTGAGACTGACCTTTCTTCTGAAAGAAGCTATTAACGGCGTAAGAGCAATGAGACTTAACGGTGTTAGGGTTAAAACAAGGTCCGTTTTGGTGAATGGGTCCACAATCAGCTCCTGCACCACATGCGTAATCTAATGTCTTTTGTAGCATTGTTTCGCTTAAACCTTCTCTGCATACACACCATGTCCCACCTACACAAAACTCCCATCACCACACATATCTCTTCAAATCTTATCCACTGATCATATAGTAAAAAGAGAGTGGGTTGTTAAAGTATTAAGATTGTCTTACTTGAGTTAGGAGCCATAGCCAAGAGAAGCATAGCAAAAACAAGAACTGTCATGGTGTTGAATCAAAGCTAACTACTCTTTGGATGCAGCTTGTTGAAGAGAGAGAATGAAGAGACTGTGAAGGTTTTGAAGATAACAAGAGGTGAGAGTAATAGAGAGAGAAAGAGAGTTACTGTATTGAAGATAGTGAAAACTGAACAGAGAGAAGCTTTTTTGCTTAGTTCCTGCAAAACAATGA
Organism: Heliophila coronopifolia; assembly: GCA_900406365.1. NCBI lineage: Eukaryota > Viridiplantae > Streptophyta > Magnoliopsida > Brassicales > Brassicaceae > Heliophila > Heliophila coronopifolia. Next base: position 17,785 of record OVAW01000202.1, on the reverse strand, counting down.
TGTCTTATTAGTTACTAGATACTACTGTCTCTATCCTAACTATATAAAAAAATGGCAAGAAAATAAATTTAATATATTTAAAAATACCTTAATTTATTATTAATTCCATAATTCCAAACATTAAAAAAAAAACATTCTCCATTATTCCAGAGAAGCTTTTTGCTTAGTTTCTGCAAAACAATGATGTTTTATATTGTATATAAAAAAAAAAAAAAATTGTCAACTTAAGAAACAATGGATTTAATATAGCAAAACAAATGGATTTAATATAAGCAAAAATGGAGTTAATATATTAAATATAACCTTACATTATTATTAATTCCAATTTTTTTTTAAGACATTCTTCATTACTCTAGAGAAGAAAAGTGAAATTATTTATTGATTCATCTAAAATTTATGATGACAAGTGACAACTACCCAATTCCTGTATTACCGTTGGATGATTGCTACATCTGACGGTGGATCATCAATTCCCTTTTGTACCCGTTAGAAATTCCTAATTCCACTTAAAAAAGTAGCCTCCAACCAACGATTCTACAGACAAATTCATTAAATGATCAAAAGATACAATTTTTATGGGCATTACTACAAAGATACATCAAACTAATTTATGACAGTATATGTTTCATCAGACATAGATCTTGTCCCTTTTCCAGACGGGCTTAAAACATTTTAACAACATAAACACTAATATAATATTCATCTGTTTGTTTGCAACCTTCAACCTATTGATAGATAGTAATACACACATACATAAATCCATGGTGGACTTATGATTATTATTTTGGTATTAATATATAAACACAACAATCCATGTAAGTTCTTCAATTATATATAATCCAAGCTTATGTGATCTTCTTCGACTTCTTTTCTCTCCATTCTTTTATGTCACTTTCTACTTTAGCATTCACTCGAGCTTGAAAACCCGGATATGGTTCATACCCGAAAACTGAATGCAGAACCTGTATTTCATTCACACAATTTCCACATCAAACTTTTCCAAGTTTTCTAATTATGATTTTCTCGAACCTGAACACTACACAAAAAAGCTTATACCTCAAGCAAGACGAAGAAAGGAGCCATGAGAAACGCTTGGACTAGATTATCTAATAACGCAGGTGCTCGTTTCTGTGAGTAGACAAGATTCAAGAAAATCTGTTTTAAGCCTCATCAATGCTGATGATGAAACACAAAGAAGAATCAAAGCAATGATTGACTTACCTCAAACAAACCATGGCCAAGGAACTGCCCGGTCCAACATACCAGCTGAGTCACTAACCCAACCTGAGAAAATATAATAAAATTGTTAACAGTATCTGCATAACACAGGACGGAGATACGGGTTAGAGAGTGCTTAGACCCCCTCTAAATTCGGGAAAATTATTCTTACGGCATGTAAAAAAAAAAATTTCTAAAACTTTTTTGACCCCTCTAAATTTCAGTTCTAAATTCGTCACTAATTCCAGTGCTTTGCAAGAAAACCAGCACTTATGTTAGTGGTGTACAACAACAATTATGTCCGGACGCACATCAATTCCTCTTCACTAATGAATCAACAGCAATAAAATATTATAAATCACCGGACCAAAGAATCAAAATCTTGCAATCTCGATTATGTCTAATTAAATATATTCCTGCACGGTTAGAGCTGTCAAATCGGACGGTTTGCCCGCGGGTTTAGCCCAACCCGCACCATTACGGACGGGTTATGGGTGTAACATTTTTGCCACGGGCTTTTGCGGACTACTAAATTTAGCCAGCGGTCGGCCCGCACGTTAGCCCGCTTAGATATTATCTTATATTTAATTTTTTTTATAGCCTAAATCCAAAAATATATATANTTTAATTTTTTTTATAGCCTAAATCCAAAAATATATATATTGTCCAACTAAATTACATGGTCCCAATTAAAAAACATATTTAAGAACACATGTATTTTGTCAAAAATAATTTGTATTTTGAAATGATGTATGTATATTTAAAAAAAATTAAAATTTTTAAAACAAAAAATACAAATAAAAAAGTTAGCAAGCAAAAAAAAAAAAAAATATTTGAACTACCCCACGGGCCGCGGGCGTGGGCACAAAGAATTTAGACTGCTAGCCCGCTTGAGCTAGTATTCGAACGCCCATGGGTGCCCGCGGGCTCATGAAAAAATGACGGGCGGGCGGTCCCCCGCCCATTTAACACCTCTATGCACGGTTCTGTCTCCAAAGATACAATTTGTAAAAAAATCCTAAATTTATATTAGAAAAAAAAAGCTAACCTTAAAGGCAAGCGAAGTTCCTAAACGAGCGGCCACAAAACTGGACCCAACCCAGCAAGAGAAACACATAAGAGCCGCTAAAAATCCAGACTTTTTATCTAAACAGATATAAAACAAAGCATAAACCACGGTGAAGACGAACCCAACGTTAAATCGCAAAACGGCGTCAAACGTCACCGATTGAGAAAACCCTAATTGTGAAGGATCAAAGATCGGGGTTGCGGAATGGAGAAGAAGTAAAGATGAAAAAACGTTCGGCCAAACGAAGATGATGTGGATTATAACGTTGATTGGATTGCTGTGATAAGCACCGTAGAAGGTGAAGTGTTTCTCGAGATCGAGTAATCCCATCATATCGTGCGACGCACGGTTTAGGGTTTTTGAGGATTTTTTGATCTGGAGTAGAGAAAGAGATAAGAGATTTGTGGAAGGAAATAGGCAATTAGTCGCTAGACTTAAACAACAAGATGAAGTGTAAGCGTGTTCAGTTATTGCTAACCTGCGCACAGAGAGAGCTGATTTGGACACCGGAAGAGGACGACAGCGGAAAGTTGACATTAACGGGCAATTATCTTAGCAATAGCCGCTAAACTACGCTTTTATACTTAGTATATGATTGCTAATGTGTGCATGCATGGTATTTTTTTATGGTTTTTATGTAAATTTAAACATGTTTTTTTTTAACTAATTTAGTTTTTATAGATTTGGTAAACAATCAAACAAATAATTTTTTGTATTAAATATTAATATTTGAGATTGTTTAATGTTAGTTTAGTTTATTTTAATTGTCAAATAATTTTTAATTGATATTAAATAAATCACTTTAGCTTTTAGTTTTTGCAGTTTTCAAAAAATAATTATCAAATAATAAGAAATTTTGGGATTTTCTGTTTCGTCCATCTCGATTTTGTCCCGGATTTTAAATAAACAAATATTTTAGCTTCAAAATTCTTGCCCGGTCCCAAAAATATATCATCCCGAATTTTCTTTCGTCGACACCTAGTCAAAACGTTTAATTATTGCTCGCCCCGATGATGATCCCTTATCCACACATCTTCTGCCTCCGAAAATTATAATCTTGTGATGATGTGAAGTTTAAGGTGGATGAATGGGGACACGCTACCTCTTGAATTTGGATTAATTTTTTAAAACCGGTTTGGTTATTGATAATTTTTTGGTTTTCTAATTTAAACTGAAACGGAGTAATAATAAACATCGAGAAAAAAGTTCTTCAATTTCTCATCGACGATAAAAAAAACAGCACTGCATCAAAATGGTCCTGATCATGATCACGATCATGAGATTTTAAACCGAATAGTCCTCTCGAATTTACGGTTTCACCTATATAATATGCATATAAACCAAATATTTTTTTTTTTAGTTTTGCTCAACAAATAACTTGCCGGTTTGATGCTTTTATAGGTCATGTTTGTGTTTAGGCAAAAGTTATTTAAAAAAAATTGAAAAAAAAATAACAAATTTTTGGTCGGTCCGCTGATAAGACCACATAGAAGCCCGTGGATAAACTAACAATCACCGTTGGTCCGTACAGTGCGGTCAATGGACATTCGCCCAATTGACACTATATTGGCAAATGAAATTATTAACAATGAAAATGACAAATGTACCCTTTATTTAGTATTTGATTTAATTATTAAAATGACATTTTGTAGAAACAAGAAAGGACTTCTTAGTAGAAATTTTCATTAAAATTATGAAAGCTATGGAATTTGAGACTATGATCTGTACTAAAAACAGAGTGTCTTAATTGAGTGAGGAGCCATAGCCAAGAAAATCACAGCAAAAACAAGAACTGCCATGGTGTTGAATCAATAACTACTTTTTGGATTTAGCTTGTTGCAGAGAGAGAGAATGAAATGGTTTTGAAGATAACAAAGTTATCAATGCATTGAAGATAGTTAAAGAGAAAAGCTTTTATGCTTAGTTTCTGCGAAACAATGATGTCTTATTTGTTATAGTATTACCGTGTCTCTATCTTTACAACTACTAAATTGTATATAAATAATTTGATTTTTTTTACATTAACCAGACAAAAAAACCCTATTAAATAGTAGATACAAATTTACCATGGGACACAATAGAACTCATAGGTAAAAGACATTCTCTCGAAAGTAGATTAACGGATCCAAACACGGGTAAAAATAATTGGATTTAATATAGCAAAACAATTGGAGTTAATATATTTAAAATAGTCACAGTAATGATTATTATTAATTCCCCATATTTTTTAAAAAGAGATTCTTGATTATTTATTGATTCATCTAAAATTTATGATGATAAGTGACAACTACCAAATCTAATGATTTTTATCTAGGGGTGAACGAACGGGAAATCGGGACATGACTTTTTGGAAACGGGAATTCGGGGAGTAAAATAGTTTTCCCATTTTTGTCCCATTTAAAATCCAGGACGGGAACGGGATGGGACGGGACAGGAATGAGAATTCCCGCTTTTTGCATATTTTATTATTTGATTATTAAATAAATTTAAAATTAAAAAAAAATCAAATATTTAACACCAATAAAATATATATCTTACAATATTCTTCAATATTAATAAATTGTAAGTTAAAACAAATTAATAAAAGAAATTTTATATTTTTTCGCAAGTGATAAGGTACTAGAATATAAAAAATATATCTAGTAAATTTATTTTAATTTATTTTAATAATCATTAATTTTATTAGAGATTTTTAGTAATAAAATGTATAAGTTTAAAATTAGGAATATTTGTTTTCCATAATTATAGGATATAAATATTCTAGATTCTAAATCTATATATAATTTCATATATAAATAAGATTTTCGGGACAAACGAGACTTCAAGAATTCTCGTTCCCATCCCGTTTCCGTTCGGGAATTCAAAGTTTGTCCCAAACGGGAATGATTTCCCATATGGGATGGGAATTTTGGGATGGGAATGGGACGGGACGGGTCGGGATGGGACGGGTCGGGATGGGACGGGTCGGGTCGGGATGGGACGGGACGGGAAATGTGTTCACCCCTATTTTTATCTACGTAAACTTTGTACAACCGATCTGGTTAATCAGAAATTTTTTTCTTTTTGGTCAAATAAGACAATTTATTTAAATTATATAAATTGTTGGTAAAAAAAAAATTGACAACTACCAAATCAATAGTACCGTTGGATGATTGCTACATCTAATGGTAGATCATCAATCCCTTTTTGTACCCGTTGGATTTTTCTGATTCCGCCAATCAACGATTCTACATAAAAAATTCGGTAAAAGAATCAAATATTCAAAATTTTTTTTTTTTTTACTAAAAAGATTCATCAAAGCAATTTATGTCGGTATATGTTTCATCAGACGTGGATCTTGTCCCTTTTACATATGGGCTTAAGTTTTTTTTTAACAACATAAACACTAATGTTTATGTTTTGTTTGCAACCTTCAAAATATTGAAACATAGTAATACAATAATCCATAAATCCATGGTGGATTTATTATTATTTTGGTTTTAACTCATTATATTTAACTCATTTTCGTCCGGAATATTTTACTAACTTTTGTAAGTTATTATATTTAACCAACTTTTTTCTGTCCGCGGGCTTTTGCAAGTTATTCTATTAAACCCATCTTAACCCGTTTATCTATTACTTTTTGTGTTTATATATTTCTTTTCAACACGAATCACCACAAACCCCCCAAAAAAAATACAGTCTGATATCTTAAATCCCCAAAAAATTATAGTCTAATAAAATTACATGGTCCAATATAAAATACCTACATATTTTGTCGAAAAAATTGTATTTTGGAAGATATATGTATAATTTAAGAAATTTAAGGTTTCTTAAAAAAATGAAAAAAAAAGTAATAAATTGACAGGAAAGAAAAAAAAAAGAATTTGAACTACTCCGCAGTTACCACCACCTACCCCCCGGACTACGGTCCATACGCAAAATTTTAGCCCTCAAACCCACTAAGACTAGTAAAATAAACACTTGCGAACTCATGAAAAAAATCCGCCGCGAATTGAGGCCTCGAGGGCTTTAGTTTAGTACTCCAGAGAAGAAAAGTAAGATTATATATTTATCATCTAAATTTATGATGACAAATACCCAAATCCTTTAGGTACCGTTGGATGATTGCTACATCTAACGGTCTACAAAGATACAATTTTTATGGGCATTACTACAAAGATACAATTTATGTCGGTATATGTTTCATCAGACATAGATCTTGTCCCATTTACAAACGGGCTTAAGTTTTTTTAACAACATAAACACTAATTTTCATATTTTGTTTGCAAACTTCCATATATTGAGACATAGTTATACACAACCAATCCATAGAAGTTCTTAAATCATAGAATCCAAGCTTTATGTGATCTTCTTCTTCATCTGCTTCTTTTCTCTCCATTCCTTTATGTCACTTTCCACTTTAGCATTCACACGAGCTTGAAAACCTGGATATGGTTCGTACCCGAAAACCGATTGCAGAACCTGTATTTCATTCACACAATTTCCACATCAATCTTTTTCTGGTTTTCGGAGCCGTAGTGAGAAGGAAAGAAGGAGATAACAAACGGTACAAAACACAAAAATCTTATACCTCGAGCAAGACGAAGAAAGGAGCCATGAGAAAAGCTTGGACTAGATTATCTAATAGTGCAGGTGCTCGTTTCTGTGAGTAGACAAGATTCAAAAAGATCTGTTTTAGGCCTCATCAATGGCGATGATAATTTCGAAGAGACAAAGGACTTACCTCGAACAAGCCATGGCCAAGAAACTGCCCAGTCCAACATATCAGCTGAGATACTAACCCAACCTGAGAAAATACAATAAAATTGTTACATTATCTGCATAACACAGGGATTTTAATCAGGGACAGAGATAGGGGTTAAGGCGACCCTAGGCACACCTCTAAATCCGGGAAATTTTTTCTTTCCGCATGTAAAAAAAACATTCTTATGTAAAATTTTCTTATGCCCCCTTAAAACAAAATTGGTCCTCTAAATTTTCAACCTAGAATAGTCACTGATTTCAAAGCTCTGCAAGAAAAACCTGAACTTTATGTAAAGACACTAAACATGAGAGACCATCACTAATGTTGATGTCCAAGAACAATAATTGTGTCCGAACGCAATCAAATCCTCTTCACAAATGAATCAATAACATTATAAATCTTCGGACCGAACAATCAGAATCTTGCAATCTCGATTATGTCTCCAAAGTTACGATTTTATTTTCAAAAACCCCTAAATTTAGATTAGAAAAAAAAAACTAACCTTTAGGGCAAGAGAAGTTCCTAATCGAGCAGCCACAAAACTAGACCCAACCCAGCAAGAGAAACACAAGAGAGCAGCTAAAAATCCGGACTTTTTATCCAAACAGATATAGAACAACGCATAAACCACCGTAAGAACAAACCCAACGTTAAATCGAAGAACGCCGTCAAACGTCACCGATTGAGAAAACCCTAATTGAGAAGGATCGAAAATTGGAGTCTTGGAATGGAGGAGAAGTAAAGATGAGAAGACGATCGGCCAAACGAAGATGATGTGGATTATAATGTTGATTGGATTGCTGTGATAAGCGCCGTAGAAGGCGAAATGTTTCTCGAGATCGAGTAATCCCATCGTGGTTAGGGTTTTTGAGGATTTTGATCTGAGGGAGGGGAAGAAAGAGATCGGAGAAGTGTGAATTGAAAAAAATTTGATGAATTGATATTGTCACCAGCTCCAAACGTAAAGTTTAAAGAGATTGTTACGGGAGAGACTTATCGTGTTCTGTATCTGCTAACGTACGCATAGAGAGAACTGATTTGGATACGGGAAGGTGACGACAGCGGAAAGACATCTGAAATTATCCTTTTTAATTTTTTTTTTTGTATTAAAAGATGGGTTTTTTTTCATTAGTTTGCTAATTTAATTTTATTGACAACCAGTCCAGTAAATTTCACTACTAATCTACGAAGGAAATTTAAAGGGAAGGGTGAGAAAATAAATAAATTTAAGCGTATAGTAGAATTTTATATAAAAAGAAAATTTACATAAAAAAATAATTAGGATTTAGAAGAAATATATCCTCATCTATCATGTATAAAATTGCTGATAACTATTGGATCAAATTCAATTTCTATTTATTATAATTGGACTAAATATATAAATATGTTTTGTAATTGTATATTAAGTTTTGATCGAAATATTACTTAATTAGCGATTAAAACTAACGTTAAAATAAATAAAAAACTAGAGATTAAAATTCAAATAGTCTAGTGATAATCACATCATTTGTTTTTATGCCGTGATCGGAATAAAAATTATTTAGTCGATGGCTAATGAAAAAAATAACAAGACATATCATTTACTTTCACGCCAACTTTACGTTAAGTTGATTACCCCAATCGAAAGTTTAAGTTGATAGGAATAGCCCTCAAATAGATAGGCTGGCTCGCTAGTTAAGCCAACTCTTACCGTCACAGAGCGGTTATGGTCGTGAAAAATTAAGCTCATTTAATTGGTGGACTATAAATGTTGACACTTATATAGTCCGCGGGCTAAATAGACGGGAGGCCGCTATTATATGGTTTCGCCCGTTTAGCCCGTTTCGCCCGCTATTAATTTTACTAATTATTTTTTAGTTTTATTCATACAGCTCATGGATATTTTAGATTAGTTACTTTTTTTTTTAGTATTTTGGATAATAATGATACACTAATATTTTTTTTTTGGAGTATTTTGACAAAAAAATCATTTATGTATTTGGATATTAGATATTTTATTTTGAAAAAAATTTGAGTATTTTGGTAAATGGGGTGGCGAGCGGACGAGCCCGCGGCTGACCTCTTTTTTAGTCGGTTGTTATGGTTTTCATTATTTTAGCCCGCGGACTTCTCTCACAATCACGGGTGAGCGGCCCGCCCGTCCATTTAACAGCTCTATTGATAGGTGACATCATAGATAGACACTAACATGCGCACGATTGCTAACATGAACATGTGAAAAGTCTAAACTAAGAACTATATCAAAATTGGATATTATGTAACGTATGTGCATCAGAGAGATTCCCATTTAGACATTAGTCATCATGTTCATCACCTAACAAAGGAGATTTCTGATGTCCCTGTCTTTTCATCGTCACTTGCACTATTCAATTAAAACACCATCAAAAGGTAACAAAGAGAATTCAGATTTGTAGAGACAAAAATACACAACGACACTAACGAAAGATCAAATATTTTAAAACCAAACATTAGATAAAAATAGGGTTTATTAGAAGTGTTAATTAAATAGACGAATTAGGAACGGCGTTGGTGTTAATTAGGGTATAAATTAGTCTAAATGCATTAATAGGCTTTTACTGACTTTGGCCCAATAAATGCAGAAGTTAATCAAATTAAGCTAGATCGGTTTGGTTTTTATCGGTTCGTATCAGGTTGATAGAAAACCGGTTTGGCTAATGAAGCTAATCAGCCTTCAACAGTTCAACCTAGTCTCTAACACACTGCAAACACAATTTCTAAAGCAGTGAAATTGGCAGGCCTTCCTCGGACTAGTCCAACCCGCACTCAAGTCAAGAAATTTAGTCTCATATTAATTATGGACTATAGGTGTTCGTCCATATTGACAATAGGCTAAAAGAGCTGCTTCCGCGGTTTAGCTCATATATCACACATCAGTTTTAATAATCTGCATATATAACTTATTATCCATAAAACCGCAACCGCCGCCATTCTACTCTGAAAAACCACGAAGGTAGCCAACAAACCCGCTGCCCGCAAAACCGCCATACGCCCGACGTATGGAAATCTTTTGTCACCGCTTGAAGGCAATAGTTATAGACATTTTTTACCGTATATCCGCATGGGCTTCAACTTACTCCGTTCATTAGCCTGCAAACTTTCCCCCCAAAACAACGGTTGAGCAGGCCAGGCCGTCCGCCCAATTAACACAACAATTTCCGTTGGTCGACGTCTGCTCCTCTGAGCTTTCTCTTTGTAACTTCGCCGCTTCTGTGCTCATTTTTCATGATTTTCTTCCCTAGTTCGACGCAAAGAATCCATTTTTCTCTGTTTCTTCTACAAAAGTTTCCTTTTTTATCTTCCATTACAGTGAATTAAGTTGTCTAAAGACACACTCTTTGTCTCAATATCTGAGATGCTGTCTTCTTTTGTTTCTCATCCTTTTTAGATTTTACTTTGACTAACTTTGTACATAAGTGAAGTCAGAGAGACACAATAGAGATATAGATGACAACAGCTTATATAAGACTAAAAAAAAACCATATAAGCAAAAAAGATTCTGAAACAGCAAGACTGTAAATTGTTTTCATATAACAAGATAGATAGATGGAAGCTATTACGGTAAATTTAAACTAAAAATGTATTTTCCTCAAAAGATGGACACACATTCTGCTATAGAGGAGAGACATGTAAGCAAATGTGTGTTTTCTGGAGAATCCATCCCATCATTCCTCAGCATCTTCCTCATCATCTTCACCGTCGGAATCATCTTCTTTCCCCTGCAGATTTGGTGTTCAAAAAACTTATATCAGACATAAAGCAGAAAACTTAACAAAGCTAAGGAAATTATATGGCTTTTTTTACCTCTTCATCATCATCGTCATCATCTCCATCAAAATCCTCTTCATCAGCCTCCTAGAAAGTTGAATAGACGATTAATGAAAATCTTCTGTGCTCTAGACAAATTTAAGATTGGAAAATGAAACGGTGAATAGCTTACATTGTTGAAGTAGGTGAGAGGGTTAGGCCATAAATCTTCCTTGATTATATCTGCAATCTGTTACAAGACAAATTTATGAGTTCTAGACATGATGTTACTTCTACAAACAAGTTATAATAGTGTAGGATCATTACCTCGTCATGAATCTCTACCTCAACGTCCTCCTTGTGTTGAGTGTCGCTAAACCAAGTAAAGAAGCTGGAAAAAAGACAGTCAAGGTAGAGTCATTAGACATTTTAACTTGATTTATGATGGATTGAGGATATGAATTCATACCTCTCTTCAGGTAATGCACGTTTCTTTCCTTCTTTCTCGTGGTCGACTCCATTTGGTAAGCCCTTCATAATTGAGAAATATAGTTAAGAACAAACCCAATCAGTGATAAGTAAAGCACTGAACTTAACAAATATCTTCCTACCTTGCCCTCTTTCCATTTGATAGGTGTGGCTGTGATTTTAGTTGTCCCTTCTTCGAGGAAAGTAAAAGTCTTTGTTAGTTTTCCGTCCTCGAAATAGGGGTTGGAATTGAAGTGCTGCAGTTCACAAATTGAAAACAATCAGTAAACTAATAACTTATACTATGCTTTCTTAGATCAATCAGAGATACAAAAATGATAAAATGGGCATAGAGATTTGGACTACGAGAAGCTTACAAAAGTGATCGAGTAACCGGATTTCACATCTTTGGCATCCTCAACATCCAGAGAGCTAAGATATTTGAAAATCTGTCAAACCAGAAAAGCCGAATTAAGAGGTGAATATGATCGAAATCTTGAGGGACGATCAAGTAAAACACACAAACCTTTTGATCTTCTTCTGTTAAAAGTTCCCCTAAAGCAGGGTGACTCAAGAACTACAAAAAAAACCCCAATTTTTTCAATTCCAATTAGAGAAAAGATGACTTTAATTAAACTCAGGTTTGGACACAAAATAGAGAATCTAAACTTACAGCAGTTAACCAGAAATCTGGAATAGATTTAATGATTTCATTACGCTTGTCATAAACAGGCTTCCTTATCCCATTATACTTCTGCTCAACTTCCAAAACCTCATCGCTCGCTTTTTCGTTTATCTAACACACAAAACCAAAGCCAATTTTCAAAAAAAGACACATTTCATTCTTAAAGATGCTGACTTTGTCGGAAAAATCCAACCCCAGAAAAATTCACATCAATCAAACAATAAATGCACATTGAAAAAACGAAATTTGAGAGATTTCGAGCAAATTCAAAGTGAGGATCTAAGAAAAGGTTAGGTTTTTTTTTCTGTTACCTTCTCGAGATCGTCTTGGATCTCCTGAAGCTTTTCAATTGAGAGAACAAGCTCTCCATCGATTTGCTCGACATTTTCCTCATCAACTTTCGCCTTTTTGCTCTTATCCGCAACCATTTTTGCACCTCAACTCGCAAGAGAGAGAACCCTAAAAATTGGACAGGATGCGACTTCTCTCCTTTCTTAACTCACTAAAACCCTAAAGTCGATGTAATGTGTTAAAGCGTTGAAGGTTGGTAAATTATATAGGGTTTTGCTGTCCAGTAATATCACGCCAGATTAGGTATCAAGGGTATTTTCGTCAATACATGTAAAAGTCTTAGATAATTTAGAAAATTATATTTTTTTTTTTGGTTAAAGAAAATTATTTGTTTATGTTTTAATTGAGAGATATTGTTTAATAATATGATCCAACTAATATGATGTCATACTGTTAATGATTTTTCTATAACAAGGGGAAAAAAATATGGTAGTAATAAAGAGTCATGTCACTGGTGACCAAAAAAAGATTAGGTAATAAATACGACCTAGATAGTATGATGTTTTTAATAATTAATAAAAAAAAATTAATTTATATTTTTACCATAAGTCCCATTCTGACATTTATTTTTAAAATATTTTTGTTCACACTTTTATAAAATATATAATATATTTTTGTAAAATTCGTAAAATGAAATATGAAGAACACTACATTTACCTATTTGAAATATTTTTCTTTTTTTTTTTATCTATAATCAGTGAATCTCAGCAAAAAAAATTTACAAATTCATATATATATATATATATATATATATATATTAATTTCATATTTTCCAATTTGATAACTAAAACTTTCTCCCATGGCGCAACAGGTCAACATGTAAATATTAACATTGTCCTAACATTTATTACATACATATACTTATTTAAAATTTTATAAAAACGAAAATAATATAAATTCCAAATTTAATAGATTGAATAATATGGAATTCCGAATATAAATTCTAATTGAAAAAAAAATTATAATTTAATTAGCCAATAGAGCCAATAATAATAAAAAAAAAAATAACGTGGAACTCCAAGGTTTAAATAAATTTTTTAACATTATGATTTTCTTTAAATTTCTTTCTAGTCTCATTCTTAGCAAACTAAAGTCAAAATATACCGAGTGGTTCATCATCCATTACTCTTTTCCAACAAGCAATGTATCGCCGTCATAATTCGAATTACTTGAAAATACGTAAAAGAAAAAACAATTTATCATGTTTTAATTTTTTGTAAAGAGAGACTATGGATTTTTTAAAGTCAGAGTAAAGGAAATGTCTTAGTGATTTTAAAATTTATTTTGAAACATATTATTATTTCAAAAACAAAAAAAAGAAAAGAAATTAAATTGATATTTTTCCAATAAATTTGAGTGGCCATGAAAGCAGAAACAGAAAATGCATTTTTTGGTGATATAATTTTATTTTCTATAAGGAGAGGTAATCTAACATTTAAATCCGATTAATCTTTCAATATGAACTAAACCACATTTTTATTTCTTACACATTGACGGTTCGAACAACTAAGCCAAACAATTCTTGTCGACTGTCGAGTAATCTTTTCATCGGGTTTGGATTTTGTAATATTAAATGTATGTACAGGTGTGAAATTTTTCCGAATAGAAAATTGCTTAAGACTTTTTTATACTATAACAAGCTAATTGAAATACATGAACTTATATGATTTTAACATGATTTGAAATGTTACTATAATAAATTTGTATATAATCGAAATTCTATAAACAGTATGCTCACTTCATATAAAAATAAATCTAAGTTATATTACAAAAAAAAAAAAAATATATATATATATATAGTATAATATTTCTTATAAGTAATTTGATCTCACTTAATATCGCTAGTAAAACAAAATATATGATATTCTTTTTTTTTTGTCAACAGGTTCGAATACCAATTATCATATTTTAGATTTGCGATAAATTAGTATTATATTTTTATTCTATTTCATCAGAAATCCGTTAATATATTTTCGAAACGCAATCTAGTCGTAAATCAATTATTTTTTATAGTGAAATAAAAAACTTACAATATTTTCTCTTAAAAAATATGAATATAATAAAATAAACGTGAGATGTGCGATGGAAAGAAGAATTTCACAAAACTCTTAAAAATAACTCAAATAAATGACCTATTTGCTTATGTCGTATTTTGTTTTAGCAATATTAGTTTCTATTCAAACAAAATCTTTTAGTTTCTTATTCGATGTTTAATATTCACAATTTCATAAAATTTATTATTACATTTATTAAATATAAGCAACACTGTGTTGCCAACACATGTTTAAATTTATTTTAAATTGATTAAAATTTATTTTACGTTTTTTTAAGATTTAACAAAAAATTAGGTTTATTTTACTATTTTTTAAAAGGTTTATGTTAAATTTACCATAAGTATCGTAAAACTTAACATTTGCCTAACAGTGATAGTTTTTTGTTTATTTTACTATGTTTAAATAGGTTAAAGTTTATTTTACCGTATGAAAAAAGATTAGGTTTATTTTACCAGATTTTAAAAGGTTATTGTTTAATTTACAATAATCCCGATATTTGAATATCAATTATCTACTCACAAAGCTATATCATAATAACATACTTTTCATAAGAAAAATCTTTACTTTTTCAAATATTTCTTTTCATTTTTTAAAATGTAAGGTTAAGTTTTTAAAATTGTAAACTCCCATTACTATATATAATTTGATAAATATCATTTTTTTTTCTGAAAATTTAAAACAACTGTAAATTTGAAGTATATAACACTCAATCACGAATTCACATCAAGATTGAAGAATCAGCGATCATATACATATAGAAATACATGTCCAACATATAAATCAATAAATCGAAACCAAATCATATTCTTTTAGTAATTTTATTTAATTTTTCTTAAAACCACCATAACATTTTTTTTATTGGCTTTTCTTTCTACCTTCGTTAATTAGTTTTTTTTTTTTTTTTTTTTTTTTTTTTTT
>OVAW01000201.1:0-19751 GCA_900406365.1 Heliophila coronopifolia | reverse complement strand
TTTGAAAGGTTATGGTTTAATTTACAATAATCCCTTTAAAATGTAAATAAACCTCGAATTTTATATAAACCAGCAAATTAAACTTTGATTATAAAAATTTACCTCAAAATTATTAAAAAAAATATGCAAAATAAACTTCGGATTTATTGAAAACCTTCAA
Organism: Heliophila coronopifolia; assembly: GCA_900406365.1. Taxonomy (NCBI): domain Eukaryota; kingdom Viridiplantae; phylum Streptophyta; class Magnoliopsida; order Brassicales; family Brassicaceae; genus Heliophila; species Heliophila coronopifolia. Next base: position 19,591 of record OVAW01000201.1, on the reverse strand, counting down.
AATAACATCGATCCATAATTTGTTTTTTTTTTCAAAGTTAACGTCGATCTATATAAACTGCAATTTTTTTAAACAATTATTTAAAAAAAAATAGTGTTAAAGACATTTTTTTTGCATATTTCTAATAAGATCGGATGTTTTTTTATATTTTATATAGATCAAAGTTTATTTTGCAATTTATATTGATCGAGGTTAATTTTACAATTTAATAGTTCAAAGTTTATTTTGCATTTGTTTTTATAATTCGAAACTTTATTTGAATTTTTTAGATAGTTGAAAGTTTATTTTACTGGTATTTAAAAAGTTGAAAGTTTATTTTGCATTTAAAATAGTTGAAAGCTTATTTTGCATTTTTAGAAAGTTCTAAGATTTTTTTTTCATTTTCCCTTAAATAAAATGTGCACGGTCAAAGACAATAAATTGGTCAAATAGAAAAAAAGTAGAGAACTCCTAGATAGATAATGAAAAAAAAAGAATTCAAGATGGTCAAATCAAGATTGAAACTTACAAATACCTAAAATAAATAAATTAAGATGGCTCTAGAGCATTGCCACAAATAATATAAATAAAGGTTTTGGTTTCATTCATATCCACTAAAAAATGAGATATTCTTTTCTAATATAATAAAATATCTGAAATTCATTATCTAATATAATAAAAAGTTGTTTTTTTTAAAAAAAATATCGGGACTTCGATATCTTCATAGCCATTATCTAATATAATAATTTTTTTTTTAATTATTCCGTCCATAATTTTAGGAGAAGTTTGCGGGCCATCTCGCTTGAAAAATTTAAAATCCATGCTAACCCGCATGTTAAAATAATGAAGACCATGACTGCACCGCCCAAAAAGTGGTCACTGCTGCTCGCCCAAGGCTAGATCATGAGCTTGTCCGCGAGCTTTTTACGGACCTTTTCACGGGGTACCCAGCGGACTGGCTCGAAATGTTCAAAAATATTTTTTCAAAAATAAAATATTTAATAACTAAATACATAATTGTTTTATCAAAATATTTAAAAAATATTAGTGTATCATTCTTATCCATATTTTATTAAAAAAGATAATAATCTCAAGTCTCAACTTCTTCATTCTCTTTTGGTCTTTTTTTTTCAAATTAGAAGTCATCACCATCTACAAACACAACCAACGTAATAAACTTTAGAAATATCTACTAAAATTTTGAAGATAAAAAAAAAATAAATATACACTTCACACCGTGGCTAAATGGATGAAATGAACTACATGGACTAAATTAATAAAATTAAAAATAAATTAATAAAATTATAAGCGGGCTTAATGGGCGAAATCGCATAACCGCTGGCGCGCCCGCCTGTTTAGCCCGTGGGCTAGATAGGCATCAAAATTTATAGCTTGTGTGGGCTAAATAGGTTTAATTTTTTGGGACTATGATCGCACCGTCACTGTGCGAGCTGGACCTAGCCCGCGGACCGACCTGTCTATTTGACACTTCTATCTTTGGGTATTGATATGTATCCATTTAAAATTTGGATATGCGATTTTGAACTTGATAAAAATCTGGGTATAAATATAACAGAGCCCCGAAAAATGTAATATCGATTTCACGAAAATGTTTAGGTAATTTTCCAAAAAAAAATCGAGAAAGAAATCACCAGATGATTCATATATTAGATTCAACTGCACATTTTCTCGTACATGCTAATTAGAAGCATGTGAAGTTTTTATCATGTATATATTGAGCTCATTAGTATTCGAAATACGACAAGTCTTTAAGAATTTGAACTCCTAATTCCTAAACACAGTTTTTGTCTTTAAAATAAAAAAAGAGATTTGATCGTACGTATCTTTAAACAATTTTACTGATTGTTCTATTATATTATTTTATTGGATTTAAACTTCCAAATGAATCTTTAATGAGTTGAATTAAATATTTGATTTAATACTAAAAATACTAGAGAATAATAATAATAATAAAAAAACCATAAACTATAGAAGCTAAAAGATAATCTATCTAAAAACCCAAATTAAAATTCAACTATTCTTTAACCAAAAAAAAATGAAAATGAAAAATCAACTATTAAAACACAGAAAAAAAAATTTTTCTTAAAAACATACTCCTTTTCGATTTTTGTAAGTGGCGTTTTAGAAAGTAAACTTTTTAATAAATAAATTAAGTTTTAGCTAAAGCGTACCTTTTTTTTTCCAGATTTACTCTCTCGTAATCGAAAGCAATGATTAGTACTTTTTAGTAAACTAGAAAAATACAAATAGAATTAAAATAAGTTTAATGAGTATGAAAAAAAAAAAATTTAATAAGGATAGAAACAGTCTAAATTTTTTTATTTTAATAATTGTACGAATGAGTACAAAATCACTTGTTAAGAAACGGAAAAGGATATGTGGTATGTAGTATGAAACCTACAAATACTAGCTATCCAATCATCAATCATACACTGTACATGACCCAAAACTTGCTTTTAGCACTCTAATTTCTTCAAAGTAAGAGTACCAGAGACACGAGCCCCGTTAAGACCAGAAGCATATCGCTGACAGAAAGGACAAGCCGGCCAAGAGTATTAAATTTTAAACATTTCTCCCATTTCAATCATTTAAGCAATACAATAGTGTTTGGATTTATGTTTACAATGCTATAGAAAATAGCATCAAAATTTTTGTTTCCCAATCTAAATTTATATTACATTTTTCATAATTTGACTTTTTCACATTGTTTATATAATATTAATGCTGACACAATTAAACAGTTTAAAAATAACCTCCCATTAGGTGTTAATTCGGACAAACGAATGCCCGCCCGCTATTTTTTCATGAACCCGCAGGCGCCCATGAGCTCTTGCTTACTAACCCAAGCGGGCTTGCGAGTTAACTTCTTGGCGCCCATGACCGCAGCCCGCAGGCCGCGGGCTGGTTTCATTTTCTTTTTGACAATTTTTTCTTTTTAAAGTTACACACCCGTCCGTAGCGGTGTAGATTATACTAAACCCACGGACAGCCCGCCCGATTTGATAGCTCTATTTCCCATTACTCAAAGCCATTAAGTAAATTTACTCTTGAAAATGTATATAATATATTTATAAAAAAGTGTCTATAATCAAATATTCCAATACGAAAATCCAGAAATTTGCATAAGATTTAAACCCAAAAAAAAAGAAAGATTCTAAACATCATGAGGAGCAGTGGAACCAAGTAATTTTTCTTCTTCAAGTGAAATGTCACCTGATGATGAATGTGATTTAGTGATCTTATTCCACTCATTCTCTACTCTGAAAAATATCCATTGAAATCTTCTCAACATCTCCATTACTGTCACTGTAAACACTGTTATGTAATTGTGTCTTAAATGTGCTGATAATTTGTATGTCCATGCACATCTAAGTACTAGATTGCTCCCTATCACCCAGAAATACACCTGCAATCTCGTAATATTTTTGATGGTTTCAAAGATTAGAATCCGAAGAAAACACGAGGCGTGTTATTGGAAAGGGTTTGATATAAACAAAATCTGGAACTATCCAAACAAATGCAAGGTAAAATTCAATTTAAGAAACTACTAAATAAACTTAAACTTTAAAAAAAATTAAGCAACTTGAACTTGGATGCTATGTTTTTACTAATATAAATACAAATGTAACTAATTTGTTTTGGCATTTTTTTTAGAAACCTAGGAATAGAAAATAGCCTTAAGGTTCGTCTTGTTTATTTTTAAAAGTTTGTAACTGTTTTAGTTCGAGTTATATTTTGCATTTTTGGATAGTTTTGAGAAACTGAATCTTACCCATTACCAGACTATCCAAAAAATCATAACATCATTTACTTACGTTTATAAAGTTTAAAAAATTAGCCTCATGGATTCATGTTACTTATTTTTAAAATTTTTGAAGTATATTTTAAATTTTTCTTAGTTCGAAGTTTATTTTGCATTTTTGGATAGTTCGGGATTTTTTTTGCATGAATCCCTATTGGAAATTGTATATTACCCATTACCGGACTATCCAAAAATAAAAATCATAATATCATTTATTTACACGTTTATAAAAGTAAAAAAATGAGCCTCAATTTCATGTTGCTTATTTTTAAAAAGTTTTCTTTTATTTTGCATTTTTGGGGATATTTTGAGATTTTACTTTTTATTAATCCCCATTGGAAACAGAATCTTACCCATTGCCGGCCATATAGCAGATTCGATATGTAACTTGGACGGTTAAGTTTGAATATCTTAGTGAAACCACTGCACAAGAGAGAGATATGTGATGTGATTATGATTATGATTTAGAGTTTTGGAAGTACTGTTTATGGATAGGATGATCCGGTTTTTGACTTTATTACCTTAAGTCCCAATCTCGAGTTACGTCCCAGTAGAATGAGTAAAGTGAGTTTATGACACTTGAGAAAAGCCAGAGAGGTCGGTAAAATGATGTCCAGCTCTCGGGCATCACGTGATATTTAAGCGCGGAAAGGAAGATCACAGGCACTGCTGTTGAATACTTCAAAGCTGGAAAGAAAATACAGATCATATATAAGATTTTGATGATAGGAACAAAATTCTTAGCATTAACTAGAGGTGTCAAATGAGCGGAAATGCCTGCAGGATACGCCCAGCCTGCCCCGATGCGGTGCGGTTATGGTCATGGGTATTGAATCCCAAATTAAAAGCGGACGTGTGGTGTAAGCCCATATTTTTCTGAGCTATATGGGAGGGAGCCCGTGGGCTAGCCCAAATCCGCCACTAGTCACTAACAGTCCAAAAGTTATATCCGCCCATAAGCTACAACCGCCCAAACCATCAGGCCCTCCCGAACCACAAGACGCATCCAAACAATATATATTTTGGGTATGTTAAATTTTTTGGCAAAAACAAATTATGCATATTAAAAAAAAAGAGGAAAAATTTCGGGAAAAATGGGCAAAAACAAAAATGGATATTTTGGAAAAGCTTGTGGTCAAACCCGCGATCACCGCTTGTCCATGCGGTGTGGTCTTGGTTATGGACATTTTTACCACAAACCCACATGGGTTGCAACTTACCCTGTCCATTATCCCACGGTCTTTACACTAAAACCGCGATTGAGCAGCCCACCCAGCTAATTGAAACCTATAGCTTTAATGCTCATAGGTTAGGCTTTTACCGTTTAAGAGAGATGACTTTTCTTTTGTATCCTTGTATTGTCGAAGACATTGCAAAAGACGACAAATGTAGGGGAGAACAAGAACCAAAGGGATTGCAATTTGATGACTGCCACAGACAGCATCAGCTTCAAACCAAGCAATTGTTGCAACCTGAAAGTCCAGGAAACCTAATCAAATCTGATATACCCATCATTTCGCAACAGACAACTAATATAGCGAACAGTTACATATCCCAGCATTTGATGTTCTTAAAGGAAATCTTTAGTAGCTACACTACAGAATAAAAGATTGAGTCACAAATAATGAATTACCGAGTAAAACAATTACCTGTCTATGCACCATCCTGCAAACAGACCGCTCTAAGTCGGAAAATACCTGCATATAATTACAAATGTTAATCATGAATGATAAGTAAGCATCACCAGCATAATAGTTAATGGTACTAAATAAAGTGTAAAGGAGAAATATAGAACTAATTATATTCGTTACACTAAGCATTGCGCTACCAATATCCTAAGTCCTAACAGTATAAGGGGCCCTCAACTATACCCGTAAAGACGATTGCACCCGAAAACTGGACCTCATCGGTGTGCTGCCTAAACATATAATCTTCATTATGTACCCACCTGAACTATTATTAAGCTTTAAATTTCACTTGGTACCGCAAAGTTATTTTCAGTGATTTTAGCATTTTTAAAACCGATGGAATGTCCAATGTTTAGGTTTATCTGGTGTTACGGAATATGGTACACGGAAAAAAATTGTTAACCCAATTTCAGTTGCTAACAATATATTTATTTATAAATCCAGATATCTAACCTAATAATATATAAAAAAATTCATTATATCATAAAAATTATTTTTTTAATATTTTCTAAGTTACTAATATTATAAGGAAGCTCTCTCACGAAATTATTTAGAATTTCATACCTTTACCATGGAGGTCAAAATATCTGCCAAGAAGAAGTCTGGAAATGTGATTGGCTGTGGAAAAGAAAACTCAAATCAGATCTCCATGCTCAAAATGGATTTATACGAAAAAGCCAAATATAATGTAAGAGTTTGACCAAAACCCACCCGCAGTGAGCTAATGTAACAAATAGGCACCCATATGTTACGCAAAATCTATAGACTTTTAAATCAAACAACAGCTGTCAACCAATTTACCTGCAGTGGAAAGGCTATCCTCCATAATGTTTTGAGCAGAAAATATCGAGATGACAAGTAGAAAATATCGAAGGGAAATATCAGAACCAAAGATAAAGCAATGTACAGGAGCACCTGCAGCAATAACAACATAAATCTTAGACATACCTTAGGCAACATAGTGAACCAATAAACAAAACATCTGCAACAGAGATTATAAGAATGACATGAAGCTAGAGAGCAGAAGCAAACCGGTTGTGAAGCAGCCAGAGATACTTCCCCATGAGAATACAAATATAGATATGCTGTCATGCTAGTTGGGACAATGATTGTCAACCACATGCTACACTGCAGCCAGAAAATATACAAAAGAGAAACAACAAGATCCAGATAACTAACTGAGAACACTACCAAAATAGAGAAGATTGTTTACTCTTACGGAGACAATCTTCATATCGAATAAACACAAAAAGCCCTTAAATCAAACTTAAATACCTTCCAAATCTCCCTATGAGTAAGGTGGTTATGTTCAAGTTCAAATATTTTAGCATAATTGACAGTTCCTTGAGAAAACACCCATAAGTTTACTCCCCACAGCCAAACCATCATCGTCTAAAGTATCCAAAGAAGATATAATCAGAAGAGAATTGAGTTTTAAAAGGCCGAAAAGAGAGTAGACTCTGAAACTTACCACAAGAAGAAGAGGATTGTAATAAAGAAATGCTTCATACAAAAATAAATCTCGCAGGTCGATACTCATTCTCATGACTGAATCCCATCCAATCTGTTAAACCAAGATACTCAACATCGTCAAAATGTCATCAAAATTCACATTTAACACAAAATAAACTTAAGCAAAAGAACTTACCTTACAGCAACATAATGCCCAAAACAGAAACAAAACAACCTGAAAAGTTTGATTCAATGGAAAATAAGCTTGATCAAATTATACATTGTTAGCACATAAAAGATGAAACTGACACTAACAAATTACCAAAGGATTGAGTCTCGGACTAAGTCGCTCTCTTTATATTTTTGCCATCAGCCGTATTAGATAATTTAATTCTATTTAGTTTCTCCACAACAAGATATACCTGGGTTTGAACCCCGGTTACGGTGTAGAAACACAGAGTTGGCAACCACATACTTAAAATTGATTTTAATAATTCACAAATGGATAACAATCATATAATTATTATTTCTATTATTTTTTTTACCAAACATACATCTTCTAAGAACAAAAACAAAAACCAAAAACATATATAGCTTATACATGCATATATATATATATATATATAAATGTTATTAAACAATATAAATTTTGAAATCAAACCTTAAATCTCCAAAGGAAAATTGGAGAAGGCACCATTGCTGTAATATGAAGTGGCGAATTTAAGCTCTTTAAGTCACTCATATCTGATGCACCACCTAAAACTCCACTCACACCTAAAAATCAAATCAAACCCAAAATTAAACAAATCAAAAACTCCGGTTTAGATCTCAATTCCTTCTAGAAACATTTCTCGATTTCTTATTTCAAAGATCTCAGCATTGTATTAGAAATTGGACTCACCAGGATCAATGAAAACAGATTTGCTACCGGATTTCCGAAGATGAGGACTGTTGGAAGAGATTGTCGATGAATTCTCAAACATGACCGGAATTTCATGGTTTGATTGGAGGCGAATCAGTTCGTAGCATGTTTTTGGATTCGGATGGAGAAACTTCAGGAAGAGATTTGGGTGGAAATTTATGAGGGTTCGCTTCTGCAGATCTTCAACGCTTTGAGTAGAGATTAAGCGAGAAACTCTTTAATTTTTGGTTTTATTTTATTTTCGGTTTTAAGATTTGAGACTGTTTTTGTTATTATTATAACTTTTTTTTTTAGTTATTTTACGGAGTTTTTATTTGGGCTTTATTAAAGATTGTAGGCCCACTATTGTTTCTTGCTCGTACCGTAATATAAGTATATGTTAACAAAAAAATAGAGGAAATTTTGGGAAAATGATTAGAAACATTGGACGGGAGAAAGACAAATTTCATATGGTGTGTGGATTTCTATTTAAACTATATAGCGGTGTGAGAACAGAATTGAACTAACGTTTTTAATAAAAAATTTATCCAAACTATGAAAATCGTGCTTAGCGTTAAAGAGGTTAATTAATATGTCAAATTGCGCTGAGTAGGACGTAACTGTTAATGCCACGTGTAACTAATTAAATAATTTTTAAGAAGAAATTATTGTTTTTTAACTAAAATGGGCAGGAAACGGTGATACTCGAAGTCCTGTTTTGTCCCGAAAAAATCATATGTATTTATATAATTAAATATGTAGATATATATTTTTAAATATTGATTGAATATTTATTTGTTTTATTTTTGTTGTTGGATATATATTTTATTAATTTTAAAAAAATTATGTTGGATTTTTTTTTAAATATTTATTTATCAAATAACAAAAATACCTAAAATATTTTGGGATTTTCCGTTTCCGTTCGGGAAATTAAAACTTTTACAAACGCAAATGAATTTCTATATGGAACGAGATGAGACGGGATGAGGCGTGACAAGATGGAGCGGGAAAGGGTGGGACGGGATAGGATGGAGCGTGATATGATGGGACGGGAAATGTGCCACCATTTGTACTATTTTTAATTTAATAAATAATTATTAAAAAAAAATTATTTACTTAGTTACACGTTACATCAACCGTATCGTCGTACTCAACGCAATTTGACGGATTAATTACCGTCGTTAACACTAGGTAGATCTTATCACGATTTTCATAATTCATATAGATTTTTGTTTAAAAACGATAGTTCGATTCTGGTCTCAAAATAGTTCAAGTAAAAATCAAACACGTCAACAATAGTTCATGTAGAAAAGCACGAATATTTTTTAAACTGTAAATTTAATCATGAAATTTTAGTGACAAAAAAAAAAATCATAAACTTAGGGTTGAAATAACAAATATGTATGAAAAGATTTAATCTTAAAACAGTAAACTTATATTAAAAAAAAAAAAAAACAAACAAAAAAAAGCTATTGCAACGATTCATTAATTGCACTGTTAATGTTTGTTAAAACATACCCACACGACGCTAATTATGAAAGTTAGACCCGAACTCCTTTTCCATCAAGTTATTAATGCCTCAATTAACTCTGTTAGGTCGTTACTGTTAACGGAAGTGTTCTTGTCTAAATATGGTCCGGTCTCAAAACATAGCATTAAATGACTAAAGAAAAGAGAGTTTGGGTTTAAATTTTATAAAAATTAGTGTCGTGTAGGTATGTTTTAGCAGACACGTTAACAGCATGGCCGAATCTGAATAGAACGAACTGAAATATTGGCCTCATACTCGAAAATTTTCAAAAATATTTTACATTAGATTTTAGGCTCATTTAAAAAAAAATTTTTTTTTCGTTTAAAGTAGTCCATAAGTTTTCGATTTGTATGTAGCCCCAACGATTTTTGAAATGTCCAGAACCGTTCCGAATTAATGGTGCGGATATAAATTCTCGCACTTACGGAAAGTATATGCACTTGCAGTTTTGTTCCACAAGTTACAAATATGGTGTAAATCAGACTTGAACACTTTCTCCATTTTTTGGGGGTATCATGATGCATTTCTTTCTTCTCTTTTTTTATGTCTATTATTGCGCTCTTGCATTCTCTTGTGTCAAGACCCCAAGTAAACGGTGAGCTTGTTGCCTCATATCAAGGCTAAATAAATCTTAATTTAGTAAACGCGGTCAGAGCCGGTTTTGAAATTGTCTTAAAATGCTGGGGTAAAAAAAAAAGTTTTTGGGAGCAGTGTCTTGAATTTTTTTTTTCTTTTTACAAAAATGTGGCTTAAATATAATAGAAATATTTTAAAGAAATTTGGGGGCTGGAACAAATGTTTCATCTCGCTCTACTCAGAGTCGTGTCTGAGCACGCTTATTACGACTGGGCTTTAGATACTCCGGGTTGGGTTCGGATCGGGACATTCGAGTTTTGAGAAAATTTTGGTAATGAATTTTACTACCAGAAGTGTAGAAAAAATTTGTCCCATTCGGGAATTAGATCGGGCGGGTCGGATCGGGTCTGGAACCGCTTTTTTGGGTCGGGTCAAGAATTCCCCGATCAGGCGAAAAAATACCGAGCCCTAATGATTATCTTGGGTTTGTTTCATGTTACATCTCACTGAGACAAAAATAAATTTGTGAACTGATCTCGTCGCAGCTAGATTGATGCCTATCAGCAGGGACAGACCTAAGGGGGGGGGGGCATGGGTGGGCGATTGCCCCTCTTAATCCTGGAATTTTTTTTTTGCATGTAAAAAAAATTATGTAAAATTTGACTATGTTTCTCCTATAATTTTTTTTGCTCCCCCCTAAATTTATGGAATCAACCCGACCTGAAGCATCCCGAGTCAATTTAAAAAAAAAAAAAAAAATTTATGCCCTCCCTTAATTTTGCTCCCGGGTCTATCACTTCCTATCAGTGATGATATATTATATCTTTAATTTCTCTAGTGTTCTTCTCAGAAGCTTTGTAGGACTTACTTTGAGTTATAATGTTTTCTAATATTTTCATACATATATTCTTATGTTGCTTCTCATGCAAGTAAGCACTTATTAAATTGACAAAAAAAACCCACCTAAGTTAACGTCATTGGCGGATGTAGGTTAAGTCGAGCGGGTGAACTTGCCCTCAATGCTTTTTGTTTTTCCTTGTATAATTTACTAGAAAGATTTAGTTTAACCATCCGAATTAATTAAAATTTTAGGATATATAACGTAATTATATCCTCATATTTTCGTTATTTTAATATTTGCACTCACTTTTTGTTGTTCGGTTTAATCTTTTAACGGAATTAGTTTACTCACTATGCCAGATGATTGTATCCCTGTATATATTTTCTTTTATTTTTTTTCTCATTCCATAAAAATTAATTCTAGATATAAGAATAAAATGTTAACGTAATTGTCTATTGAACTCTTTAATCGGTTAATTAGTTATTATAAACTCTTCGGTTTTTTTGACAAAAAAAAAAAAAACTCTTCGGTTCATTGTAAACCAACGAAATTCCATTTTCTCTCCTACCTTTAAACTTATCTTCTCGTTGACAAGAAAAAAAAACATATCTTCTCAAAACTCATCTACTATATATTAAAAGGGAATTTTTTACAAAAGAAACCTTAATTTTGTAAACAATTACTTCAATTGCCATTACGAAATTAAAAGCAATATAAGAATAAAATGTTAAAAAACTAATTAGGTTAATTAATGAAAAATACAACTTCCAAAACATATTTTGTTTGACATACGTAGTTTAAAAACGTAGACTATTTACTATTATAATAAAAAAAACGAAAATTAAAGGAAAAAACTAATCGGTTAAAAAAAAAAACAAATTCCTACGAATATACCCAAATTTTAGGAATTAATTTCACATAACACATAAAATTCTATGAATTAATTTAAAGAAATATATATTAAAAGAAAAAATAATATACAGATATATTAATTTGTATCTATAAATCATTATTATGAATAACAACTATGTTTAACCATGACAATAAAAAAATACATATAAAATAATAAAATTGAAACAAAAATAATAATAACATATGTAAATAAAACAAAATATAAAAAAAAACTAAATTCGCCCACAGCGCGGGATATCATCTAGTATATCATTAATATGAATACCCACTATCGTTAACCATGAAAATAAAATAAAATTACATATAAAATAAGAAAGTTGATCAAAAATAATAATAACATATATAAATTAAATAAAATATTTCAATAAGAAAACTAAATCCACGCACAGCGCGAGATATCATATAGTTTCTTTATAAAATATATATATACTATACATATGGTTGACAAAAAAATGTATCTACATAATTTGATGGGCACAAATGAGACCCCAAACGATTTAATCAACGTAGTAAATTTCACGGCAAATGATTTTTCATCCTCTAACTATTTTTATACTCAAATTTCATTTCTATTTTTGATTTTTCATCATCTAAAGAAAAATACATTTTGGTTAAAAAAAAAACTTCTCCAACAAAACCGGAGAGATAATATACAAAATTTGATTATTTTTATATTTGTTGTTTGCACTTTTTCCCCATTTGCTTCGATCTCATTAAATTAATTAATTAAAAAAAACTAAATAGAAATTAGATTCCATCATCTTCTTCCATTTCTGTCATATGATTCCATTCGTCAAAGGTGCTGCTCTCCACCTTCATTCATCGAGATATGAACACAATTCACATTCATTTTCGTCTTCTCTAAAGGTTTATTATCATCATCATCTCTTTATAAATTTGATCATAATCATATTTTATCGCCATTTACATCTAATAGATCCATCAGCCCCATAGTTATCCAAAATCGTTGCTTTGTTGTTATTGAAATCGTTGATTTACGTGTAATCGATTCGCCAATGCCGATACTGATCCGTTTTAATGGTTATCGGATTTCTATGTGGGGTGCACCTGAACCCATGAATTTTTATTTTTTTAGTTTACCCACCCGAGTTGAATTAAATTTTAGAATATTCGTACTTTTTATTTTTTTTTTAATTTTGCACCTATGAAAAAAGTTTATGGATGCATCGGTGACATGGATGTAGCTAGGAGGCTAGGGAGGGGTCCGACGCCCTAAATCAGATCATGGAAATTCATTTTGTTTTCTTTGTAGCCCACTAAAATTTTTCAAACACCACTAAGTTTTGTCTTGGATTGTCACTGGTTGCAGAGATTTCTTGTGCCTCTAATCTGGTCTTGATTCCGCGGAAAAATTATGTTGATTATCTACTGTTCCTTTTCTATTTAAGATAGCTTTTTTTTTTTGGGGGGGGGGAGGCCGCCCCCTAGATGCAAGATATCTTTTTTTTGCATTAAAAAAAAATAAATTCTTTATAAAATTGTTTTTAGCCACCTAAATTTTTCGTCTTTGATTCATCACTGGTTGCAGGGATTTCTCGCGGCTATAATTTGGTCTTGATTCCGCGGAAAAAAATCATAGAAAAATGTCTAGTTACGTTGGTGTTGTTGTCTCTGATCCATGGTTACAAAGCCAGTTTACACAACTGGAGTTACGTACCCTAAAATCCAAGGTAATTTTCATCACATCCCTTCAGATTTTCTTTGATTCACAAGTATATAATTGACTTTTGAATTTTTTTTTTTTTTTTGTCATTTTAGTTTAATTCAAGTAAAGCACAAATAAGTCGTTTGTCTATCGGAGATTTACCGCCGGTTTTCGTAACGTTAAACGCTTTTAGTGGCTTTGCTGAGGATGAGATCAGAACTATATTGGAGAGGGCTCACCCCAATATTGAAGAAGAAATCGATTTTGAGAAATTTCTCCGGGTGAGTATGGACATGTTCGTTTCATACACTAGACGCAATATCTATATGCAATTTTTAGATATCTTTCGTTTGTACCAAAATAAGAAGTGCGCCTAGAAAAAAAATGAAACGCAACCAAAATATCTAGTTATTTTGGATGCATTATAAAGTTTTAGTGTTTCAAAATGCAAAAAACTAATATACATTTTCATTATATTAATGAAATTGAATTTATTTGCCAAAACTGTAAACTAACAATTTCTTGCAAAACCGCAAGATAATAATTTTCCATCAAAACCCCGAAATAATAATTTCAAGCAGAAAGCACAAAATAATATTTTTTCTAAAACCGTAAATAATAATTTCTTGTCAAAACCGCAAAATCGAAATTTTCCGCCAAAAAAATAGTATTATTTTGCTAAACCCGCAAAGTAATATTTTCGTTATAAAACCACAAAATAATATTCTTGTCAAAATTGCAAAATAATAATTTTCAGATAACATTTTTTTGTTAAAACCGCAAAACAACATTTTATTATATATCATTTTTAGTAATTTTGTTATAATGTGTATCGAGATGCAAATGCACACACCTAAATGAAACATGTTTTCATCTATATACAATTTGTTGATACGAAAACCAAACTTACAACATCTTGATGTTGTAGCCAACTAAGCAAATGAACGGTCCTTATATCTTCCGGCTTGAATATTTCTTTACCACTTTCTACTTATTTGTTTTTGATCAACCTTTCAATAATCTAATAGACTCTGAATATTTAGATTAGGAAGTCTTCTACCTTGTCTTACGTTGACATGTACTGATAATTTTGATAGGCCTTTATAAGTGTGAAAGCCCGACGAGCCGGAAAACTAGGAGGAAGAGGTTCTTCTTCATTCCTCAAAACCAGCACTACAACGGTTCGCCATGCCATCAATGAATCCGAGAAGATTTCTTACGTTTCTCATATCAATAATTACTTGAAAGATGATCCTTTCTTGAAGAACTCTCTTCCTATCGATCCCGCTACAAATGATTTATTCGATCTTATTAAAGACGGTGTTCTTTTATGGTACCTTTGATCTTTTACAAAGTAGTAGTTCATACACATTTTGCAGTTTCTTAGTGGCCATCATTGTTCTTGTTTTTTTTTGCAGTAAGCTTATAAATATTGCGGTTCCGGGGACCATCGACGAACGAGCTATCAACACAAAGAAAGTGCTTAACCCATGGGAAAGAAATGAGAACCTTACTCTTGGTCTAAATTCTGCCAAAGCTATTGGCTGCACTTTGGTAAACATTGGAACACAAGACATAGCTGAAGGAAAAGTAAGTAGTTTCCTGAAAAAAAAAACAAGATAGATATATCTTTTGTTTCCTCTGTTTTCTTGATCTTCAAATTTAATTTTTTTTATTCGTCTTTTGCAGCCATATCTCGTACTTGGATTGATATCTCAGATTGTAAAGGTACTCACCTGGAGCTGTCAAATGGGCGGACGGGCTAAATAGGTGGATAAGTTTAAGCCTATCCGGAGTTGCGGTAAAAAATGTGTAAAACCATATCCGCATCGCGCAGACAAACGTTGACCACGGGCTTGACAGCACCCTGCGGAAAACTGGTGACCGTGGGCTGGCAAAAAATTTTGTCCAATTTTTTTAAAAAAATATTCAAATTTTTTTCCTCCCTTAAATTTTTATAATACCCCAAAAATATTGTTTGGATGGGTGTCATGGTTCGGGCGGGCCTTGTGATTTGGGTTTGTGTTGCTTATGGGCGAATGTAGTTTTTGTGTTTTTAGAAATGGGTGACGGTTTTAGGTTAGAACTGCGTATTCTACACACAAATATTGGTGTATATCCAAAAACCCGTTTTTAGTTTGAGTTTAAATAGTTGTGACCATATTCACACCACCGTAGTGCGGGCTAGACATATCCGCCCATTTGATAGCTCTATGTAACTCACCTTATTGTTTTCATTTATGGGTGTCACATTATGATGTTTTACATTTTCTTTTAATGCATATTTGTTATAAAACTTACGCGCTCCAATTTTTGTTTTCTTGTGCCAAAACCTCAGATTCAATTGTTGGCTGATCTCAATTTTAAGAAAACACCTTCACTTTTCCAATTGGTTGATGACACTCTGGTAAATATATTTTTACATTTTGTTAATGTTTTTCTATGAAGATATATTGTCATGAGATTGACATTATATAATTATATTTCATGATGTTGCAGGATGCAGAGGAGCTCATGGGATTGGCTCCTGAGAAAGTTTTGCTAAAATGGATGAATTTTCATCTGAAGAAAGCTGGTTATGAAAAGCAAGTTACAAATTTTACTACCGATGTGAAGGTAACTTGTCCCTGCAACTCTTTTTTCCTCGGTAACAAAGGGTACGGGAATTCAAGAACTAAAATGTATGTCGCATTTTTGTCTCATTTAAAACTCTGGATGGGATGGGATGGCAAATCCCGAATTCTTTTTGAAAATATGATTTATTTAATATCAATAAACTAGTATCTAACAATAAAGATAAAGTAAATAACCGATTAACAATCTCAAATATTAATAATTACACAAAAACATTAGTATTTGTGTGATTGTCTATCAAATTTATAAAAATTAAGTTAGTTAAGAAAGATGTTTAAATTTACAAAACGACATCAACACATTAATTGATAAAATTTTAGATATTATATAGGATTATATATATTTAAAAATATATAAGAGTGTATAGAATATGTCTATAATTAAATATAAAATATTCTTTATAGGTTACTCAAACGGGACAAATCGGAACTCGGAAACCTGTTCCGGTCCCGTTTGGGAATTGAAAACTTGTCCCAAACGTGAATGAATTCCATTATGGGATGGGATGAGACGTGAAATGTGAATACATGAATTTTTCAGGAACTAATTATGTCATGAAGTAAAATTTATTGTTGATCATAACCTCAAATTTCTTTTCTGTTCTCAGGATGGAGAGGCATATGCATACCTGCTTAATGCTCTTGCTCCAGAACATAGTACACAAGTGGCATTACAGACCCAAGACCCCACAGAAAGAGCGAAAATGCTTCTTGACCAGGCTGAGAAGATGGATTGTCAAAGATATATTTCGCCTAAAGATATAGTTGATGGCTCTGCAAATCTTAACCTTGCCTTTGTGGCACAAATATTTCATAACAGGTCAGTAGCAAACTTCACAGGTCACTATAAACAATTTGAGTGGATTATCTTAAAATTTCAATGGTGCTATTAAATGTGAATTGGCGGTCCGCCCGTGGGCGGTCATAGTCATGAAAATTTACGCACATATAGCCCGCAAGATATAAATGTTGTAACCCATATTGACCACGGGCGCCCGTCCAAAGTTACGCAGTTTAAGACCATATAGCACACAAACGCTGATAGCCTATAAAGGCAGAAACTGCTGATATCCCATTTAGTTCGAAACCGCCAATAGCCCATTTAGTTTTAAACTGCCGATAGCCCATATAGCGCGTAAACCCAAGTTAAAAACTTGACCTGGGATGTCGGTGGAAAAACCAACGGACAAGCCAGTGGTCACCGCTTGTCCTCGCGATGTGGTCATGATCATGAATGTTTTTTACTGCAACCTCGCACTGGCTTCAACTTTCTCCGCCCATTAGCCCGCATGCCTTTCTTGAAAACTGAGGATGGGCGGCCTCTGGCCCAATTGATACTTATATGTGCTATGTGATAATATGTGGTGTTCTTTTCATTTGAGTATGCCTCCGATTGTGTTTTGAAAGCGTTTTGCTACTTTATTTGTCGCAGGAATGGATTGACAGTTGACGAAACTTCAAAGACATCATTCGCTGAGATGATGACTGATGATGCAGAAACTTCACGAGAAGAAAGATGTTTCCGTCTCTGGATTAATAGTCTCGGCATTGCAACTTATGTCAACAATGTTTTTGAGGATCTTAGGAATGGGTAAGAGATATATGTAAATTTATTTGAAGACTTTTGTTTTCTATCTACTTGTATTTAAAACTCATCTCATTTTTTAGGTGGGTTCTTCTTGAAGTCCTCGACAAAGTTTCACCGGGCTCGGTCAACTGGAAAAAAGCAAATAAGCCTCCGATAAAAATGCCGTTCAAGAAGGTTGAGAACTGCAACGGAGTTATTGAAATTGGGAAAGAACTGAACTTCTCCCTTGTTAATGTAGCTGGTAATGACATTGTTCAAGGAAATAAGAAACTCCTTCTTGGTGAGTTCTTAGACTCCTTAGCTTAAGATATATCTCTGTTATTGATAACTGTTAGTATTGTTTCCTACTTTCTCTTCCTTAAAATTTTTGGGGGCCATAAACAAAAAAAAAGGTTCTATATATAAACTATAAATTAAAAAATTTGGGGTAAAAAATTAATAATTTACAAAATTTGGAGACATGCATAAAAAATTAGGATAAAATTTAAATTTTAAATTTGGGGACCAAGGCACAAGTTTCTTTAGGCTGCTCTTGGCGATGTTTGCTTAGGGGTGTCAATCCAGGTAGGCCGCCCACAAGCTTACCTACCCCGCACTACAAAGGGGTGGTCATGGCCTCATGGGTTTGGCGTTTTAAGTCTAAATCAAATGCAGGCTTTATGGTTTAGCCCAAATGTGTCTGCAAGCTTTTGCGGGCAGGGCCGCATGTTAGCCCATAAAAAATTTAGCCTTGGTCAAATTTGTTTTATTTCGCCAAAACCAACTAAGAAATCACATGAACCCCATTTTACAATCGTCTGAACTCATGTATTCTATGATTATGTATTTGACGAGTATTAGATATATATTAACTTATAAAAATAAATCTTCGAAAAAAATATGTAATTTAGAATGAACTATGCAATTTATTTTTTGAAATTGTGTTTTTCAAAAAAAAAAAAAAACGGTCTAGCTTACTGCCACCGCCTATATAAGCGGCACGGTCATGAGCGCAAAGTTTTTAGCCTTCAAGCCCGCTTGGGCTAGCAAATAACACCCATTTAACCCTCATGCTTTAAAAAAAATGAGCTGATGGGCACCCACCTGCCCGCTCTGGCACCCCTATCTTTGCTATTACAAGATGATTTTAATTGGTAGAAAAGTATGTAATTTCTTGTACTATGATTCTGGATTCTGCAGCTTTTTTATGGCAACTAATGAGATATACAATGCTCCAACTTCTGAAGAACTTGAGATCTCACTCGCAAGGTAAAGAAATTACAGATGCAGATATTCTAGACTGGACGAATAGGAAAGTGAAGAAATGTGGCCGAACTAGTCAGGCTGAGAGCTTCAGAGTAAGTGTCAACCAAAAAACACATGTGATTTCATGGAAATCACATCTTAAGAAACTTAAGAGTTTGATGGTTACTTTTCTCTCATACTAGGACAAGAGTTTGTCAAGTGGAATCTTCTTTCTTGACCTTCTGACTGCGGTCGAGCCAAGAGTTGTTAACTGGAGCCTCGTTACCGATGGAGAAACTGGTAAGCTATAAGGATTAAGTTCATTTCCTGTCTGTTTTGAAGATAAAGTTTTGTTTGGTTTGTTAAATTGGAACTTAAAACAGAGGAGGACAAGAAGTTGAATTCGACATACATCATCAGTGTTGCACGAAAGCTTGGATGCTCCATATTCTTGTTGCCTGAGGATATCATAGAGGTAAGATTAAGGGCGACCTTGAGCCGGAAGAAACATATACTCTGACACCAAAATTTTTTAAATATTATTTTGTTAGATATAGGCATAAAATAATTTGTAAGAAAATGGTCCTCAAATTTTAGTTTTGTTTGTGCTCCAAAATTTTAAGGAGTTTTAGAGCCAGGTAGAGACGGATCTGAGAGGGGGGGGGGGGGGGGGNNGGGGGGGGGGGGGGGGGGGGGGGGGGGGGGGGGGGGGGCTACGGAGGGGGATCAATTCCTTATAAGGCCCTCTGACAAAAAAAATTCCCTCATAAAACCCCC
>OVAW01000200.1:0-19800 GCA_900406365.1 Heliophila coronopifolia | reverse complement strand
AAATTGATTAACTTCCAAAGAAAACAGATAATAAAGGAAGTCTAGTTACCTTGTGATAAAGGGCCTTCCAAACATCATCGTCATTAACATCTTTCCTCATCCCGGAATTCACCATGGACAATCGGCAAAGACTTTTATAATCCAAGAAACTGAACACATGGATTCTAATGTCGGGATACAATTTTTCTATTATGGATAGTCCATCCACACAATTTGCCTTATCATCAGAAATCACCTCTCCATCCACACAATTTGCGTTCCCCAGCATTATTGATACTGTGATTAAGAAAATCTACTATCAATAATCTACTCTGTATGAAGTTAGGTTAAGAGCTAAGATCCATAAGAACAGATGATTTAATCAAAGACACTAATACCAGATGTGGAAGGAAATTGCAGAACTACGCTTAGAAGATCTATACCCTTATCGAATTGGGCGAAATTCAAATCAATTGAAGAAAAAGGAATCAACTTTGGATCAAACAAAACAGAAGANNGAAGAAAAAGGAATCAACTTTGGATCAAACGAAACAGAAGAAATCGTTTTGATATACGAAAATCCATAAAAACAGAAGATTCAATCAAAAACACTAATACCCTTATCGAAAATTTTAAGAATCCGGCGAAATTCAAATCAATCGAAGAAAAAGGAATCAACTTTGGATCAAACGAAACAGAAGATTCAATCACTAATACCAGATGTGGAAGGAAATTGCAGAACTAAGCTTAGGAGATCTATACCCTTATCGAAAATTTACGAATTGAGCGAAATTAAAATCAATTGGATAGAAAGGAATCAACTTTGGATCAAACGAAACAAAAGAAAAGCAAAAAAGGAATCAAAAATCTGACCTTGAGAGAGATAGAGACTGAAGAAGAAGATTGTCTTTTTTTTTTTTTTTTGGTCGGAAAATCGAATGGTGGAGTTTTTAGAAGTTAAAGGGCCTTAATTTAATTTATATGAGTGTGTAAAAAAAAGACTAGTCGGTCATGTGAAACACCGCCACATAGAGAGGAATTACAAATACAAACCTATAAAAGTGGTAGAGATTGAGCTTCCTCGTCTGCAATGTGTAGTATACATGGACTTGAAGCGAGAGGAATGTGCAGGATTATTCCCATCGGGACGTATCTATTCGCAACCCTTTTGCTTAAACGGTCAACGTTTTTATATGTCAGCTCGGTGCAATATGGACACCTACAGCTCGTTCAATTTCTTCGGAATGTTCCTAGGGGTGAATAAAATGTCGGCGAGTTTCTGCGTGGACTTTGAATTATTTGCGAGGTCAAACCGTTCAGAGGAATTCAATTCCAAATTCAAATCTACCTTCACATTTACAAAACCTAAATCATTTGGTTGCAAAAACTTGTTTCAGATTCCATGGATGTCTTTTATTGGAGATAATAGTGATTACTTCATCAATGGCATTCTCAAAGCTAACCGATCCCAGACTATGAAGGTGAAAACATTGGCTTGTTAGTTTTTTGTCCTAGTCGATGTCGGATATTGTGTATTGGACTTTTTTGGACTTTAATAACTTAATTCTATTTTGGTTTATTTTAAATTTAGATGTGGGAAACGTATTAAAGTTGTGATTGAAGTTTCTTAAATTATTGTAAAAAAATATAACATTAACGAAAATTTAAGACAACTTTATAGAAATTTTAAGATGCATGAAATTTAAATTTGATAAATTAAAATTGTAATAAAGTGTAAAATTAAAGATTTACTCTTTTTTCTGTCAACAATTAAAGATTTACTTATAGTTTTTTTGTCGATTTACTTAGCTTACTGAGTTATTTAATGCAATAATTCATTCTAATTCGGGTATTAATATGCCGATACCCCTAAAAAATAATGGCATCTAAACATCCTTAAAAAAAATATTATACACTACTACAAATTGTACAATCTTTAAATTCTTATTGCAAAATCAGCCCTGAAAGATTTTTTTTTTTTTGTCAGCCCTGAAAGATTAAATTTAAATTCTTAAAAATCTATATTTTGGTATTTTGGTATTTATGTTTAATGAAGTTAGCGACTCTGCAAAAAAAAAAAAAAAAAAAAAAAAAAAAAAAANAAAAAAAAAAAAAAAAAAAAAAAAAAAAAAAAAAAAAAAACAGGAATCATTAATAATTAATTAACAATCAAATACAAAGTTTTTCTTAAAATTTTTTAAAATATTTATATAAATTAGGATTAAAAAGTTTTAAGACGACCATACAGTAACGTGTGTATCTTATATATATATAAAATATTCACTTTAGGACTCCAAAATTATTTTAGTACTTTGGCCACCAAATCTAAAATTTCAGACCACTGAAATCAAATTTTTTACCATAAATTATAATTTTAAATAATATTATTTGGGGTCAAATTAATAATAATATGTATCTAGCTTAATAAATTTGGCTTATGACTACATACTTGTAGCATTTAGGCATTGCACTAACTTGTAATTTATTATTAGACCATAACTTATAATTATTTTGTCTTTTAAATTTTTTTTATAAAAAAAATAATTTGGTTTTTGAATAAGTAGTAGATTATAACATGGAGATTAAAGTTACATCATTTTTTATTACCCGCTTTTTCTTATATGAGCTTCTTCTTCTGTGTTTTACATTTACATTATTTTCTAGTTTATTCGGATCGACTACCAGAATTTATATATTTGTAGAAAATGATGGCATCTAACTCCTTGAAAAAAAAGAACATTTTCACGACTACACGTACAATCTTTAAATTCTTATTACATAATCACCCCGGATAATATTTAAATTCTAACTATAGTCTCTAATTTTTCTTATTTTGACATTTATGTTAAGGTTTAGTTAGTGACTACGTAACCAAAAAAAACGAATCATTCGAGTATAAATAATTAATTAACAATCAAATACAATTTTTAAAAGAAAGAAATTTTTAAATATTTATATAAATCAGGACTACAAATTTGTAAGACGGCCAATTGCATCTAATTTTTACTATTTACAAACTTCCAAAAATAATAAAATTATATTACAAAAAAGGTATAAGTAGATAAATAAAGTAAAATTTCCAAATATATTGAGAGGTCATTAAATAGCTTAAGGCCCAAGGAAGATTATTAGGTCAAAACACATAACATTCTTCTTAGTTCTTATAAGTTGTCTATTTCGGCTGAGTCAGGAAATACACACAAGGAAGACTTATTCAAAGCCCTGATGGATTGGGAGTTTAACTTTGAAATTGGTTTTAACAACTCGCTGTTCTCTAATCGCTTACTTCGGATCGAGATCATGGGGTGGCCCTTGGATTCTAGCTCCGACTCTGAAACCTATAGGACTCGCCGTACTAATTGTAGAAGAAAGTATATCAATAAGAAATCAGGTGCCTTTTTTTTATTCTCTTTTGGGAAAAATGTGCTTTTTTCAGAAGAAGAGCTTATTTTGACCTAAAAGCTTTGATTTTAGGTGAAGACAAAACAGAGTGTTTTGAAGTTATTAGGGTTAGAGAAGTTCATGTTAACTCTATTGTCTTGGCTGCGAAAAGCCTTTTCTTCTACAAGGTATCTGCCCAATGACACTCTTTTGATCATCATCTCATTCTAAATTCTGTAGTTAATTTTATCGAAAAATTCTGTAGTCGTTCATCAATGGAATGAACGAAAAGGATATCACCGTTAGAATTAATGCATCAGGTAAACAATAAGCTCTTTTTGTACATATTATAGATTGGCTTTGGTTTACAAATTACAACGAAACCCTACTTTGTGTCCTCTTTTGACAGAGGAAGCTGCTTTTATGGAGGTTTTGAAGTTTATGTATTGCAATTCCGTATCTGTAGACTCAACACCTGCCTTATTTGATGTGTTGATGGTTGCTGCTAAATTTGAGGCTCTCTCTTGCATGAGATACTGTCGTGGGCTTCTCGGCAACTTTCTTATGACCAATGCTTAGATATATATATACAATCGATCATATACATGTATATGCCGTGGGTACTTGATTTGTGGATGACGGCAATAGCACCAACTAACTTTGAATTTGTGTTTCGGACTCAAAACTTTCAGTTTAATCTTTAGATATTGTGATGTCAAGCGACCACGTCAACCAACTTTGGGTTTTTGTTTAGGACTTGGGAACTAAAAAACTCTCTATCTAATTTTTAAAACTTGCAATGACAAACACAATCACACCAAACACTTTTTTGGTTTTTATTCGAACTTAGGAGTCTTAAAAATTTTGGTCTACTATTTAGACATTCTAATGACAAGCAATCATACCAACCAATTTTATGTTTTTGTTTCGGACTTGGGGAGATTTAAAACTGTCGGTCTAATCTTCAGACCTCGTGATGACAAGCTAACACACCAACCAATTTTGAGTTTTTGTGACTTAAAACTATCGGTCTAATCTTTAGACTTTGTAATGACAAACAATCACATCAACCGGTTTTGGACTTTTGCTTCGGATTTAGCAGTATAGCTGACATTGGCCTAAAACTTGGGAAGCATGTAAATTTTATAATCTTCCATTACAATTTTCTAGGGATTGTATATTTATTAGTTATTAAAAACTAAGAAAATAGAATAAAATGTAAGAAAAATTTAAAATACAATTTTTGTTTTATTGAAAGGGGTAAAGAAAATAAAACAAAAGAAGAAGAAAAGATATGATCCATATAATTTGTTATTTTTTAAAATGCATTTCACAATTTAGAAGAGTTAATGCTACAATTACGAGAACATTTATTATTGGGTCCTATTTTGTCTTGGGCCAGAATTCTATTGGAAGCCCAATTGTTTAATCTCCAATGAGATTAAAACCTAAGCGTATGTTGCTATAAGACTAAGGCGACGGCAACACAAGTCACTAACCGAGACACATCAAGGAAGAGAAGAAGAGAAGCAATCTTCTCAAGTATCGATCAAGACTTTGATCGAGCTTATATCCAAGGAGAAATCATCAGGTAGGATTGTATACCTGGAAGAACAAGAGACAAAGATTAAAAGTGTATCGAGTCACTTATTTTTTGTACTGCTTTGTGAGCTTGTATCTGTAATCGGAACTATCAGGGGCGCTTACTAGTGGATTATGTGGTCAAAAGAATCATCCGAGACGTACCCGATTTGGAGAACTCGTAAATTATTGGTGTCATTTATTTTCCGCATTAATAAATCGAACAAAGTAATTAAGCAGAATTTAACATAAAATCCTAACATTTATAATCAAAGTAAATGATTTGTTAGGGTCGTGGAACACCCTAAAACGTATAAACACAATAATAAAAATGCAAGGTAAATTAACTGAATAAATTAACTCTTAACGAATAAAAAATGTGTTTCCTCCGTTATCTTATGTAATTAATTTACATTGTTAATTAATTTACATTGTTTCATTACAGTTATAATTTATTTGGTTTATCAAACTAAAAATTAAAATGTTAAAAATGAAAATTGTGATGCATCATATCCATTCAATTTCACAGTAAATTTGAATATATGAAACTGAAAATGAATTTGACCAATTTCACTGTAAATTCGTATATATATTGATTCTTTAGAGAACTGCTGATTGTATTGATTTAAATTTTTTTATTATCGGCCACAAATTTTATTAATAAAAAGATTATATCATATTGATTTAAAATCATTTAAACAACCAAAGAGAAATCAATGTCTTAATCATAGGACAGTGGAAATTATATTTTTAGCAAAAAATTTATGAATTTTTTTTTCATGTCATGAAAATATAATTTGGTGCTTGTGCTATGAAAATAGAATCTGGTGCTTTTGCTTTGACGGAGGAAATGATTTTTTTAAAATTAGCAATTTAATTTAAGCTCTAAAGCTGGGAGAACAGAGGATTTCAATCAGGAATAATGTTTTTTGCATGTGTTGTTTCTATATTTCAAAAGTACTTATTTATTTTTATTCGGATTCAAATTAATATTTTTATGTAACTTAGCTCTGATTTTAGTTGATGAAGAGCCAAAATAGGGGTGTGTTGATTTTAGTTGATGAAGAGCCAAAATAAGAGTGTGTTGAAGAGGCTTTATCATGAATTAAAGAGACTACTATATCCCAACCTACCTTCTAGTATTTTAAATTCTGAACTTGTTAAACCGCTCATCGATATTACAAAACAGTTTGTTGCTGTCCGCTACAAAAATATTGTCAAGTAAAGCTTTAGAACTTGAAGACTATAAGTATTACATTATAGTTGTTACATCTCCAGAATCAATTCTTATAAACAACAATGGCATTGAAGTAGTTTTGTCAAAAGAGAATCTTCTAGTTATATCAGAGTATGAAGGTTTTGATTTCATATTGAGTGGGCATGGACGCATAAAAACTTTATATCTATTTCTTTAATATTATAATATAATAGTATTATCAAAATCAGCATATACTTTGTTTTTAATTATTATCAAAAAAATAACAAAATTAGCATTGCATACAAAAAAATCATCTAGTTACATATTGAAAGACAAATCAAATTTAATATAAATTTGTAATCATATGTTATATTATACAAAATGTCATTTTCTAAAATGAAAATACTAATAAACTCTAGAAAACCATTTGCATAATCAAAAAAAATGCACAAAAAATGATTATATTAATATGATATTAAACTACTATGATATTAAAACTAATATCATAGTAGTTAAATATCAAAAAACATTAACGTTGGATACATTATAAATCTATTTAAAATAAATATTGTCAAGATGAATGTATTGTTAAAAAATCATTAAAATGCCGACAACAAAAATCTTATAAAATTAGAAAAACGTAAGTAAATATTTATAAACAAAACATTAGTAAGCATTAGTAATTCATTAGCAAAGTATCAATAAAACATAAGCAAAATGCAAAAGAAATATAAAAAAATTTAGGTACAAGCTGATATAACCTGATGTGAACTTATTTACTAAATCATTTGAATATTATATTAGTTTTTTATGACAAAAAAAAAAATTATATTAGTTGTTTATAATAGGTATTTGATAAGATAAATAAAATTTTAAATACATACGAATAACAATCAAATAAATATGAGTAACTTATATATTTAAATTTAGACTCAAGTTCTACGACTAAAAATATTAAATATATTATCCATCAAAAAAGTTTCTACACATATTCATATTTTTGTTTAACTATTCAAATACAATTTTTTCACAAAAAAAAACTAATCAAATTATTAAACTTGTCTATAGTAGAGAAGATCACCAAGTTAAGTGATTACAAAAAAGACTCATCATGCATATACAGTAACAAACAATATTTGAAATCTTAGAACATTAGTGTCCTAATATTTTTTTGAGGTTTAAAAAAACTCAAAAAAATTGGAAAAAAAAATAAATAATGGGCTCTTTCTATGCAGGGTATTGGGCGATTGCACACACTAACCAAATGATAAGACGGCATTGCGTAAAGCGCCTCAACATAGAGAAGGCTTACAAATGCAAACTCAAAAAGTGGTAAAGATTGAGCTTCTTGGTCCACAATGTAAAGTATATATGGACTTGAAACGAGGGAAATGAGCAAGATTATACCAATCAAGACATATCAATTCGTAGACATTTTACTTAGCCAGTCAATGTTTTAATTTCTCATCTCTCTGCAACATGAAGAATGAGAACTCGTTCAACTGTTTCGGGTGGTTACTAGGGATCCAATAGCAATGTCTAGTGGGTTCCATCCTGAGGTGTAGTTTGTCAATAAGGTCAAAGCTTTTGGAGAAGTTCGAAATCTATTTTATGTCTCGGTTTAGCTAGGCAGAAAACATTTACAGGATACAGAGTTTGCAGAGACATTTTGATATGGTAGACACCTTATTCGGCGACCGTCAATAAATACTTCATCAACGGTATTCTCCCTCTCAAAGCTAAGATTATTTTGCGATGATATATGTCCTCTCGACCAATGGCAGCCAACTAGATGGAGCATCATGTACTTCATCTTCTCCGACCACTCAACTTTCTACAAAGATGAGATGAGAGTATAATGAATGTTGTTTCTATAAACTGCATTTTTATTTGACACAAAAATAATCGAATTGGGGATTTTCATTTCGAATTGCTTACATTTATGCCTTTGCCTTTTGGAATGTCTATCCACAAGTCGTTAATATTTCATAAAGAAATTAAAGTAGCCAAATAATCAACTTTTATATCTCCATTAGTAATTAGTGTAATTTTGTCTAGTTTAGGTAAAATACCGACGGTAGCTTAAGTTTCTCGGTTTTAGTAGTTTTTTTTTTTTACAAAATCTACCATCTACCGTCTACTATATGTACCGTATAAAACAATAACTTTTTTTAATAAATTAATTTTTATTGTGTAAAATATAACAAGTCATTGATAAATTTATTAAAATTAAAATTATTGAATTAAAAACAAGAAAAATTTGTAATATAACATTTAATATTTTCCTATAATACACTTCACAATTAACTACCATAAAATTTCATTGAGTTATTCGTTGATGTAAGGTTTATGTTATTCTATTTTGACTCAATTGATTAGTTTATTTTGTATCTAAAAGTCATTGCTACTAAAATGATTTTTATAGTTCATACATGTACCAGACTGAAATGACGGGCTCGTGACGGAGGAGATGATTAAAAAAAATTAGTAATTTATTTTTTGAATATGCGGTAAAAGCATTCAAAAATGAAATTACACCATTCAAGACATAGGATAGGATGCAATTTATTTTTCCGTATTTGTATCATTTTACTGTTATCTTTTTATCGTTTTAGTATTAAAACATTTAATTTAATTCAATTTTTTTTAAGAAAGTTAATATACACATGTCTATATGATTCTTAATGTAAGGTTTATGTTTTATTCTCTTTTGACTCAATTAAGTAGTTTCTTTTGTATCTAAAAGTCATTGCTATTAAAATGATGGTAGTAGACTAGTGGTATAAATGTATTAGACTGAAATTATTAAGTACATATATGAAAATGACGAGCTTGTGATGGACCCCGGAGGAGATGATTAAACAAATTAGTAAGTTTTTATTTTCTGAATGCATTCAAAATTGGAATTAAACCATTCAAGACATTGAATGCAATTTATTGATCCGTATCCATATCATTTTACTCTATAACAAAAAACAATCAATAACCTTTTTTTATCAATTATTTATTGCTTCCTATATATAAAAATCGGCTATGCAAAGATTAGTTTTTACAAAGAATTCACATATACGTAAGAAGCTTTCGAAGATCACAATGTGGTTTCTAAATTTCACTACTAAAAATTTATTTTAAGTTTTAGGTAAATTAATAAATTACTGTCTTTGAAGACTTGAGATATTAACTTAAATACTTTTATCAATTTAATAAAGAGTTTGCTTATTTTCTTTATTATTTTTCCGGACCAATTTTAGTCAATTCTCCCCAAAAGAATTGGAAATCTAACCTCTTTTTTTTTTTGGAAATCAAACTTAGTTGATATTTTCAATGGTTTTGATAATAAATAAATATTAAAAAAAAAGGGGAAGGTAGTAATCGCTTGGTCTCCAAGCACAATGATCATAATTTTCCAACACAAAAATATTAAATTATTAAATTACTCTTTCAAACACACATAATCCATAGTCAGTCAATGCAAACGAAGTGACATCCTCATGACCAATCTCACATTAGCGGGTCCCACTTGTCTGAGCGTGAAGTTCACGGAGAACAACAATGAAGTTAAAAACAAGCTTGGAGACCAAGCTATTCAGAATTAAGATAACGATTCTACTTTCGGTACGGTAACTTAACACGTGTCACATATCTAACGTCTTAATCTTAAGATGCGGAAAGCCGTTTTGTATCCCCACCAATGGCTTAAACCCTTCTCATTAATATCATTTCCGGTTTACTTCGGTTTATATAAATTACATAAATCTTTAATTTTAGGTATATATTACCATTTTGACCCTTCTCTTCATCTTCATCTTCATTTTTCTCTCTCTTTTGCTCTCTCTCTCTTAGTTACAGAGTGAGAGATGGAGAAAAGAACGAGACGAGTCAAGTTTACAGAGCATCGTACGGTCACTTCTAAGCCAGGATCTCCGAGATTTTTGAGAATCTCAGTTACTGATCCTTTCGCTACTGATTCATCTAGCGACGACGACGACGACAAAGTTCTTTCGAGAGTGAAACGTTATGTAGAGGAGATTAGATTCGTTGCTGATAAATCTTCTTCTTCCGCAAAAGTTAGGTACAAGGCAGAGGTCGGATCATCTCCGGTGAAGGCTAAAAAGTATAGAGGCGTGAGACAGAGACCGTGGGGAAAATTCGCGGCGGAGATTAGGGATCCGACGAGCCGTTCTCGGATTTGGTTAGGGACGTTTGTTACGGCGGAGGAAGCTGCTTTGGTTTACGATCGAGCTGCGATTCACTTCAGAGGACATAAAGCACTGACGAATTTTCTAGATCCTCCTCCGTCGCCGGAGAAAACTCCGGTTATAGATCTTGAAACGGTTTCCGTCTCCGATTCCGTTAAAGACACACGCCAGAGCCTCTTATCTCCGACCTCTGTTCTCCGATGTAAATTCAACGAGGAAACAGAGCATAGATCGGAGGTTGAGATTGAACCTATCGATCTATCGCCGGAGATAAATTCGACAGTCGGTGAAGAGAGTTTGTTTCTGGATCCGGAATTTTGTCTTGCCGGCGAACATCTCTGGGATTACGAAATCCGCCCTGACTCACTATTTCTCGACGAAATCGGAATCCCGCCGCCGGCGATTCCGGAAAACGTAACCGAATCCGACGACTTCTCCTTCAATTTGATCGAAGATTTTGAGTCTTCTTCGTGGGATGTTGATAATTTCTTCAAGCAGACTTTCGATTAAAATCTTTAGATTTTCCAGGCAAATGAGATGATGACGTGGATGAATCTCAACCGTAGGATTTCCTTTTCCTTTCAATGACGTGGACGGTTTCGATTCAGCATAAAATAGCTATATAATTAATTAATTTTGTGGGTAAATATATTAGTTTAAATGTTAATGTTTTGGCCTCTTAGAGACAACTATTTTGTAACTAGCTTGAGGAAGCAGTATATATATAATGAGTGTGTATATATGTTTATATTAAAAAAAAATATGTTAAATGTAAATCCTATATTTTATTATCTCGCAATAATTTCTAATTTTGTGACATCTATCATGTCTCTTATGATAAATAATTACCTTTTTTTTTTTAAATTTAATGTTATACAAATTTAATATCACCAATTTAAACCGGTTAAGCTAAACCGAGAGACATGTTACCGTGTCTGCTGTTGTTTTTCATTGAAGTATCAAAAGCACATTTTCATGTGAAGAACCAAACCATAGTACGTATCCTATATTTACCCTACCATTCACATTTTTAAATTCACAAATAACCCAAAAGTACTTTTTATCTTTTTATCTATTAGACAACAGTAAATATTCGTTTACATTTTTATGAAAACTTGGTCGTGGTCTACGTGGAGACTTTTAGACAATGGAGTTTGGTATATATCAACTTTGAAGGACAAAGTGATTTGTCTTGTAATTAAATGGCTGCTTTCTTTTTTGAAACATGGTCCCATCCAAGTGGGTGGGACAAAACGTATATAAACCAATATTAGTCCATTTTTATCATTTTTTTAGCAATAAAACCCAATTATAATCTTGTGTTGACTTGCAAGAAAATTATACATTTAAACAAAACCATATTGTTTTAGAATAAAATTTGTTTTTCTAAAACGTTCCCTAGTATAATGATCTCTTCTCAATTGCTTGCTTGTTAAATTTGACTTAAGTGTAAGCATTTGGTTGTGGTTAGTGTGGATGAAAATTATTACAAAGGTTACAAGTAGACTTGTGGAATCCCAAAAAGGAACCTAGAGATTTACATTCTCAGAACCACTTGCAAAACACATGACAGATGTAAAGCATATGAGCATGTAACGGCTGCAGCTTGGACCGACCATACGATAAAAAGGAACAAGACTAAAAACAAAATAAAAAAGGAACTACTAATTTCAAAATTCAGCCAATTATAGTTGTGAAAATTGAATTACTTTTTTTTTAATGTAAATACTCTGATATTTAATTTAGATGAAGAAAATAAAAGGAAAAAGTGAGATTAAAGACCACATATAGTGAAGGAGACGAGTAGGTGCAGGTCAACGATTGGGGGCAGAAGAGTTTTGAGGGGGTGAGGCAAGTTGGTCAAATGGCTAGAAATATAATCTACAAAGGGACCCAATAAGATCTTTCAACGCCTTTACAAAGTTCATGCCGTTGATTCTAATCTTTCTTTAATTTTCCAGGTCAAAAAGAAGAATAAAATAAAATCTTATATCGTATGATAAAAAAAAGTATAAAAAATGAAAAATGTTGTTATGTTGATCTCCATTCTTTTTGCAGTATATATATCGTCTTGCCTATATAAAATAGCACAGAGTTTTTGTAAAATACTGGATTTTTATGGAACTTATGTGAATAACAGAAAATGTATAGAGTTTAGGTAAATTAGAGTATCTGAAATTTTTGTAATAGTTAAAAGATATTGAACTTCAGAAATACTATAACCAAGAAAAACTGCAAATACAGAGAATATATTTAAATAATACATAATATAGATAACTTGTGTAAAATGGCAAAAAAAAAAAAAAACTTGTATAAATAGTAATAAGAGGAAAATTTTGTAAGAAAAATGAAAATATAGTGAACTTATGTAAATGACCAAAAATATCATGAATTTGTGTAAATAAAAAAAATATAGATAACTTTTGTAAATTGCAACTTGCTTGTAAGATTGCGATTGGACGGGTGAAATTCGGGAAGTGGATTTGCAGATAACTACATGCCGTTATGCTAATAGGAGGACTAACAACGAAGCGTTTTTTGTCTATAAGAACGGCAATCAAATCTTAGCAGTGCAAGTAAACGCAATGCGCCTAAGTACATTAACACTCTTGTACTGTTAATGTACATTAACAAATCTCAATCCAGAAAACATCCAGAAAACACATTCATCTCATAAATTGAAACTCATCCATACCATAATACAATTAAACACTCTTTTACCGTTACTAACTGAACCTACCAAACCCCATTTATAAATCAAACCTATCATGACCTGAAAAATCTCAATCAAAAGTGAAACATTATAACTTACTCAGGATTCTATTAAAATTATTCAGAACGCCAACTTAGGATCCACAACTCCTGAAGCACTGCCTTCACCAGTTAATAACTGCTCCGGATCCTGCAAGAGATGCATACATAATTATCATTTTGAGTTCCTCCCATAACTGTGAGTCTGGGAATATTTACATACCTCCATTCCCCATTTGATGTAATCTGGAGATTCACAAGCCTTATATTCATCTACCAAACTCTCTATTATGTCCCTTGATTCATCAAACTCTGATAGATCATTATCCTGTCCATATCAGCAAAAACTCTCATGATTTCACCATTAATTGGGGTGCACTAAACTTAAACCAAAACAAAGACAGGACATCTAAGTAGTCAGCTTACAGCAAACATTGGAAACTTGCGGTAATTGTCAAGAAAAGCTTGCTTTTTCCTCAATTTATCATATTGGCTCAAACATTTGCTGAAAAGGTGCCTGATACTCGTGTGGCTTGCTAACATAAGACCACTGACCTGAAAATATCAATTACACCACCAAAGTAAGAGTTTTGTCATATCTTTTTAAGTAAAAACTGGTAGTCTAGACATATATACAGAGCAATGTGACATTACCCTATGGGCAGTTTGAACATAGGGGGACTTCTTGGAAAGCGCAACCTGTTGAGCATAAGATATGGAAAGATTTGTAATGCACGTTCATGGTCAAGTCAAAAGCAATAGCTAATTTGAAGAAGCAATGTGGTTAGAACCTGTATGCTAGCAGGTCCCCACTCAATGAAGTTAACAAGCTTTCTTTCTCGTATCCTCTGCAAACTCTCGTGGACCTAATATCAAGTAATGGAACAACAAAGCAGATCTCATCAGGAAGAATTCATCCTTAATATGTAGACAAGAAAACTGTTAAGTGCCAAAGCAACAGTACCTGAGTGGGATCAACTTCTCCTTGAATTATATTCAATATTGATATGTACTTTGCCTGACTAGCTTCTTTGTTTCTAGCATAAGACGAAACCATGACATTTTTTGTCTGCAAATACAATTATGTTAGAAGAAGATCTGATTCAAGTTTGGAAAAAAAAAATTTGGAGAAAGCAAACAGCTCACCTGCAGAAGTCGTCTCATAACATCCAGCACAGTAGTTTTACGAATGACATTCGCCTGCCAAAAATAGTAAGAGAGCAGGAAATCAATAAAAGGAACACTACCTACTTTAGATTTAAGAAATACCAAACATAACATTCAGAATCAATGTTCAAAATGCAAAGGTAGCTTCTCATGAATGATTTAGTGATTAATTGTCTCAATTATCAAACACATGAGATATCTTACCTGGCGCTCAACAGTCAATGGTGTATATCCTGTCATGAGGAAGTGACACCTTGGTGTTGGGATCAAAGAAGCAAGCAGACCAACCAAGTCATTATTCATGTATCCTGGATAACGCAATGTTGTTGTGCTAGCAGACATCACAGTCGACACTAGCGAATTTGTTTGAGCAAAGGTAGGATTTGTTAGATGTAGACGCTCCACAGCTATTCTATTCAAAGCAGTGTTGTCAAGTACAACAACACAATCAGCATTTAATGTAAGTCGCTTCAGTGTCAACAGCGAGTTGTACGGCTGGACAACCACATCACTTGTTTCCATCTGATTGGGGAACACACTGTATGTCTGAACCAACTTCTTGCTATAGCGATCATTCAAAGTCTCCAATAAGTAAGAGCCCATACCTTCATGGAAAAAAAAAGGAAGTTATTCAGATCACAAGAAGCAGTGAATACAATCTGAGAACTTTAACTCCGAAATGCCTATATGCTAAGTCCCACAACATCCCTTATCAGTTAGCATATCTATTGAACAGTTGGATAAACTGAAACCTGAGCCGGTTCCTCCAGCAATAGAGTGGCAAAGAACAAATCCCTCAAGGCTGTCACTTCCATCAGCTTCTCGATCTATCATGTCCATGATTTCCTCTTCAACACCCTTCCCCTGGACAAATTTAGCAAGTGAATAAAATATGAGAAATCCGAAGATCATAAGTCTACTCTAATTGAAAGAAAGAAAAGACCTTTCTCATTTGATACCTGGTGATATCCACTGGCCCAGTTATTTCCAGCACCACCTCCGTGGTCCGCAACAAAGATATTCTCATGATTATAAAGATTCCTGTATTCTCCATTCTGAATGCCATTGATCACTCTAGGCTCCAAATCAATCAGTAGAGCTCGTGGAATATAGTGTTGGTCATCCGCTTGGTAAAAAAACACATCTTTCCTATCACCTCCCTATACATCCACAGCCCAAAACACAAAGCCAATTTTATCATTCAATCACACTAAAATCTTAATGCTTTTCTTAGCACATCATCTAATGACCAAAAACCCAGTACAATTTCGAAGCAATTGGCACAGATCAGACTGTCCAGTAAACAGTACAAAGCCTCAGTTCAATAAAAAACTCGGAATCAGACCTGAGTAGCGAAGTCCTCGAGAATACCATCCTTACTGATTCCGTGCTCGAGACAAAGCTGTTTCCAGAACTCCATCCCGATCTGGTTTCCACATTGTCCCACTTGCAGCGTGATAATCTCCCTAGGCATCTTCTACTGCTTCTACACTCACTCTATTCCAGAAAGTTGGGGGAAAAACTAGGGTTTGGAGACTGAAGAAGAAGAAGAAGATAATAAAGAAAAATGAAATGATTAAAAAAGTAGCTCTGGCGCGGATGCCTTTTTAAAAAGTCGGAGGTAAAGACTTAAGAGAGAAAGATAAATTACTTACTAAAAACTCAGTTGCCTCACTAACACTTGAGTGAATCTTTCGGCATAGGCGTAGTTAGAGCTGTCAAATAGACAGGCGAGAGTCGTCCGTCTTCTGCACTTTGGAAGGCACCACATACTAGCACATGGAGGAAAGTTGAGAATCATGGGAATCCGCGGTAAAAAATGTTGATGATAATGACCGCAACTTACGGGTAAACGGTGAACCTGAGCTTTTTCCCAGGTCGAACCGAAATTTTGATAATTTTTCTTTCCAAAAGAAATGAATAATTAATATTTAAATAAAAAAATTAGCTCTTTAATAGTCCAAGATCAAGTGGTCTAATGGTACCACCTCTGTTGATTTGACGCCAGGTCGGGGGTTCGAACCCTGGTTGTCTCCCGTAGGAGAAACTAAGTAACCAGTTGTTCTATGGTAAAAAAAAAAAATTAAACAAATAGGACTTGGACGGGCGTGTAGTAGGGCGGACGGACTATTAATTAACTATATAGTCGGACTGTATAAACAGATTATATGTGCATACAATATGAGATAAATTGCTTACCCACAAGTGCTCATAAATATTTATAGTCTGCATACTAAATGGACCTAAATTTTTGTGTCTATGAAATGCATCGCCGTTGTGATGCGCTCTAGCCTTCAACTATCAGTCCATTTGAAACCTATAGCCTATAGACTTGTCTAAGTAATACTGTCTCTGCTGCTAATTTGCCCCGAGTGTTTGTTCGTTCGTATAACTGGGCCTACTATCAGCCCGTTTATGTTTTGATTCAGCCCATTAGATATTAAAGAGAATTTTCATTCTATGAGATAATAAAAAATTATCCAGATATTTTTTGTTAATTTCGCAGGTGAAGGAATATAATTCCACATAATATTAATTTCTAATGGGTATCTAAGTTCCAACTATAAATAATTTAAAACCAATATAGGTGATAACTAGAGATATACAACTATGAATTTGAACGAATTTTTTTCATATTGGAAATAAGACAGAAATTCGACAACTAAAATATATATCTCATTCTTTATCTTGTTTAGAATTTGGAACATTAGTAGATGAAGGAGACAAGAATGGAAAATCTCAAAAACCAATTTTTATTTGTCAGTATTGAACCACAACATATTAACCTTAAAATCTATTAAAGAGAAATCTCATCGTCGTGGCTGAGAAACGAACTCTCGATATTAAGATGTTGCCAATAAACTTTTACCTCTAGAATGAAAAACAATCGGTTCTAAAAAAAAAACAATTATATTTTGTTATTTTGATATTACATAAAACAATATGATTTATTTAATATCACTCAAAATATTATAACAATAAAAATCAACTAAAATAATGATAAATAATCTCAAATTTTGATTTTTTTTTGTCAAGTATAATCTCAAATATATAAAAATATATATTATTAGACAAAAGAGATTTCTTCAAACAACATCCAAAACATTCACAGAAGAGTAGTCTGTCAAATATTATAAAAATATATATTTTTTAAAGTATGATTTAGCATGTATATAATACGTACGATTGTAATCTTAAAATTTCATTACAATCAACTATTTTGAAATAAAAATAAAATAAAATTTATATTAATATTCGTTGGGTAGTTCTCCAAATTTTATATAAAAAACCTAAATTAGTTAAATTAATACGTTTAATTTTTTTTAAAAAAATTGATAAAATTTTAGAAAGCATATAGATATATAGAAAAAAAGAAGACTTCTATAGCATATATATCTACAGAATCAAACTAGCAATGTCAATGTCATGCTAGTGACTCAAACCAATAACTAAATGATACTCGGCAGTGGCATCTCCAGAAGGAAAATTGAAGGAGACATAAAGAAAATTGATTCGGGACGGTTCGATTCCAAAAATTTAGAGGGGCAAAAAATTTAATGTGCTACATAGTCAAATTTTACATAGTAATTTTTTTTTACATATAAAAAAATAAACTCTCGAATTAAGGTAGGGCATATGAATCATCCATCCATGCCCCCTTTATCTGTCACGGCGTCACCGATACTCGGAATCACTACATTATTGTTTTTCTTTTGTTAAACATCATTTTTTTGTTATTTTACTGATGATATAATTCAAATAAACACCGATCAATAATTAGAATGTACTTTTTACATGGAATCAGAAAGTATGACTCAAAATTAAACCTAACACTCATCCACAACGTAAAGTGCGTGAGCGTAATAAATACCATATAATAATGGTTTACTTTTTCGAATACGATAGTTCAATTATTATATATATATATATATATATATTTTTTTTTTTATTATTATTATGTTTTGTCAACTATTATATTTTATTTAACTTCCTCAAAACATAGGACAGTAAAGTACAAAAAAGCCGAGTGACATAAGCTATCTTCATAAGTTTGCGAAAAAGAAGCTGTGTTTCATAAGCCAGTACCGTTCTATCACCTCCGGCGTACGCCCCGGGATCCTGCCGGCTATCATCGGCCACCTATTTGCCACGTGTAACAGTGTCATAAATTACGACACTACTCTTTTTTTTTCATCATTACGACATTACTCTTTGGACTCTTAATTATATAGTTCTTGAAATCAACAGTATATAGATCAAACATAGAAATTTCNAAAAAAAAAAAAAAAATTTAAAAAAAAAAAAAAAAAAAAAGACCGAAATCGAACCTGTCACCGACAAGTTTAAACATACTAAAAAATATAAGTAAATTTATAATATAATAACTTCCTCGGACTAGAAGATTTAATTCTCGGATTGGACATCAACTCTTTACTATATTGTTTATTTTTTTTTCACTTGTATTTCATTGCAAGTTGCAATAAATTAAAAAAAAAACAACTTTATATATACAAAGATATTTTGGAAGATTAACCGATCTAGTGGTTTTTCATCTCTATTGCTTTTACACCATAAAAAAATCGAAATTAGATTGATTATTGTTAGAAAAACTTTAATAGTAAATAAAAAAATACAAAAGTAGTTAGATACTATGACGAATAATTTAAACGAATGTTTCTCTAGATTCTTTACATATAGTAATTTATGTTTCACAAAGTTTTAAATAAGAAGGTAAATGTATTATTTTTACATTGACGAGACGAAATAATCGCCTTGAATTTTCATGTACCGTGTTAGGTATGTCAAATCGTTCATAACACAATGATGGAGATGTTACTAAAATAGACATATGTTGGGTATTTGTCATGTCAAATCATACGAATAGTTTATAAATGTTATTTTTGATTTGTCGGCCTTTTCCAAAAAAAAAAAAAAAAAATCTTCTCTCACATTTAGATTAACTAGATAGCAAAGACAAGTGATCTATGTGCTTCTACACTATAACCGAATTCATATCCGGATATTTAGTTCTAAAAAATTAAATATATTTAAATTAGCAACTAGAATTCGAGAAAAAAACTAGATTAAAAGGTTGAGCATACTTTTTGGTCCAAACTTTTCATAAATAGAAACATAACTCAATGGTAAATATATACATTCCTAGTAAATTATACAGCTACTGAATATAGCTTAATTGTAGAACCAGTACATAAATTAATATGGAGGAAGCAGTCATGACTCATGAAGCTGTCCTAAACCAGTCTTGGTTTTAAAAGGCGTTTGGCGCACGGAGGCGCATAAACCTCTTTATTAAGCCTCGAGCCTAGGCGCGCCCCTCCGTGAGCTTTTCTTCCCAAGGCGCACTAAGCCTAGTTATTTGAGAATATAGATATAATAGTTTTCAAAACTTGTTATTTCTTAAAAAAAAAATCAAACATAAATCCAAACGGGCTTAAGTAAAACTAACATTGTGGTTCTTAAAAATTGTAAATAAATATATTAGAATTTAACTAGTAAGTCAAACCATCATCTTCATCATCATAT
>OVAW01000199.1:0-19821 GCA_900406365.1 Heliophila coronopifolia | reverse complement strand
GACTATTTAAAATTATAGCCAAATATATATATATATATATATATATAAAATGTCTGTAAAAAAAATATCTCTATATATATATTAAATGACATTAAATATATATAGTTGACATTAAAAATTTTATTTTAAAAATAATATAAAAAAAGAAAAATTAAGAAAAAAAATATTAATAGTCGATGTATTTTGAAGATTTTTTACAAGTCATTAAATATAAAACTTGCTATAATACTAGTATCTATCTTGAGCCCTAAACCTTGTAAAACCTAAATCACATTCTTTTAGCTCTTGCTCGCCGGCAAAAGAACAAGAAACCCAAGACTTCCAATGGAAATGGAAGCAAAAATAGAAATCTCGAGGCTTTTCAAGGTACGCCGCACTGTGTTCCAGATGCTGAGAGATCGAGATTACAATATCGAAGAATCTGATTTAAACATGACTAAAGAAGAGTTTGTTCAGAAGTTTTGTCCAATTCAATCAAAAGTGAACAAAGAAGCTCTTTTCATCGCAGCCAACAAAGGACCAGATCCATCCGATAAGGTAAAAAAAAAAAAATCTCAAAATGTCTCATAAAAGTTGTAACCTTTTTAACCCAATTTTGAGTCTTGTAGTGATGGTGCCAAGTATAGCCCTTAAATGGGCGGGTGGGCCGTCCGCCTGTGGTTTTTAAAAAGTCTTGCAGACTGGAAAATTGAAGCCGCTGGTTGATGACCATGACCGCACTGCACTGACAAGCAGTGACGGCATACTGCTCCGCTGGCTTGTACACAGTCTCGCCCTTTGGATTTTTTTCCCAGAACATAGAATAAATAAACTAATACATAAATACATATAATTTTTTATGCATATGGGCGGGTGGCTTATTAATTAACTATATGGGTTATATGCAGGTTATACGGGTGATTAAATGGGCTAAACCGCGGGCGCCCGCCCACTTAGTCCACGGTCAAAAATGGGCTTAAACATTTTTAATCCGCGAGCTATATCGATGTAAATTTTGTGACCATGACCGCTGTCATGCGATGCATAATTAACCCGCAGGTGATTCACCCATTTGGCAACTATAGACTATAGCTCCAAGGGGAATGGGGCACATGCCCCCAAATCCAGAATTTCTTTTTAAAATTTTATGAAGTAAAATATGTCTATACCCCTAAATTTGGTCTTGGAGGATTTATAACTGGAGTCTTGTCTCTATCTTTGTTACAGATTTACGTGTTTTTCCCAGAAGGTCCTAAAGTAGGAGTCCCAGTGATTAAAAAGGATGTGGTGATGAAATTGAGAGACGACAATGTCCCTCGAGGGATCATAGTCGTACCAACGCCTATAACAGGTCCTGCCAAAAACGCTATTTTAGAACTCAACAAGATTTTAACCATTGAAGTCTTTGAAGAAGCTGAATTGGTGATGAATATTACCGAACATAAACTCGTTAACAAGTACTATGTTCTTGACAATGAAGCTAAGAAGGAATTGCTCAAAAAGTATACAGTGCTAGACACACAGTTACCTCGGATTCTTGTCTCTGATCCTGTTGCTAGATACTATGGACTTAAGCGTGGACAAGTAGTTAAGATCAAAAGAAGTGATGTTACTTCTTTGGATTATTACACTTACAGATTTGCTGTTTGATTTCATATCCACTATGTCTCTTTGTTTTTGGATTTTACAAAACTTTGCTTCTTTGGTTTGGATAATAATAAAATTCAAGTTGGAGGCTAAAGTTAAAAGAAATTTTCTCTAGACCCATTGTTGCTCTTATAGGTGTCAAACGAGTCAGCGGATCTGCCTGCCCGTAGTTTTTAGAAGAAGCCCGCGGGTCAATGGGTAAAGAAAATTGAAGCCCATGCGGGTTTGTGGTAAACAATGTTTGATGATTCTGACAGCATCAAACGAACAAGCGGTAACAGTGAGCGTTTCCACAAGCCGATCCGAAATTTTGTAAAAAAAAATTTCAACAGATTAAAACACTTTAATGGAACAACCAATAGGATTCTAACGGTCTATTAATTAAATAGGTTACATGCGGATTAAACTATTAGTGTTGTTTTATAGGTGGGTTATATAAGCGGGTTACATATGCAGACTATGAGCCTAAATTCTCATGACCGTAACCAAAAAGCCACATTGTGGGTGGGACGGCCGCCCACCCATTCCACAGCTTTAGCTGCTCTCTCCTCCATTAGATCATAGCCATCCATTTACTCCAGTTAACGGATATTCGCGGTTTGTTTTTAGTTCTATATTCCATACATGTTACAGACAGCACAAGCACCTGTAAAGCTATGTAATATTTGTGATAAGATAAATGTTATATAAACAAGCAGGTCTATAAGTAGCACAAATCAATCAGCATCTTCCGCAGTGAAATCAGGCTCGGGAGGCTTCTGCAGCTTAACCAAATCTCTAATCTTCGTGTTCCGGTTCCTGTGAATGGTACGCATAGCTTTAGCTGCGAATTTGGTCGCAAGAAACGTAGCCCCGATGGAGTATGAAGTTCCAGAGGTTGTAGAGGTGAGAACAGCCTCGGCCTCGGTCTCTTCCATCTTCTTTCTCTTGCAGTATCGCCGCCAGGCAGCCTGGATAAAGCAAGCAGCCCAAGACCTCCATTGGTGAGAGTAAAGCCTGAATGTGTGCTGCACTTGCCTGCTATGCAAGCGCCG
Organism: Heliophila coronopifolia; assembly: GCA_900406365.1. Classification (NCBI taxonomy): domain Eukaryota; kingdom Viridiplantae; phylum Streptophyta; class Magnoliopsida; order Brassicales; family Brassicaceae; genus Heliophila; species Heliophila coronopifolia. The sequence goes on along the minus strand of OVAW01000199.1, from coordinate 17,161 downwards.
GAACTGGCTTGCTACAAACTTCAGCTCATCGGAGGCTNCTGGCTTGCTACAAACTTCAGCTCATCGGAGGCTAGCGCAAATGCCTCTACTTCTGTTAGAGCTTTTACGGTTCTGGTGGAAGACGGGAGATTCACGCCTGATTTTGGATCCAATGCCCATGTCAGAAGCTCTTCCCCGCAGAAATCTCCTTCTTTTAGGAGACTGCGGTTGAAGAAACCGCTCCTGCCTCCATCTGTTGTCACACTCTCGAGGCGGCCGCGGATTATGAATAACATCTCGTCTACAGGGTCTCCTTCCCGGACTAAGTAAGTAGTCTCTGTGAATAAGCATGGTTTTAACCGCATACAGATTGCATCCAGCAGCTTATCGTCCATGCTCTCAAATAATGGAACCTAATATTATGGTGAAACAACAATATCATGAACCAAGTTATGAGATCGACGGTGGAGAGGTCCAGTGATCTTACCCTGCGGACTAAAGCGAGACAAAGATGTCGCTTGATGTCTCTCCGGAGATCCTTGGGGAGATTCTCAACAAGATACTCTTCATCTACACCGCGAGTCTCCAACCATTTATACTGGTCATAGCGTCTAACACGCTCCCTAAGATCTTGTGGTAACATCCTGTGATGCATCCATTGTTCTGAATCACGCCTCTTCACTCTCATTTCTTCAAGCCGGATGGTAAGAGATTGAAGATATGTCTGCCCCAAAGATTACAACTTTTGTTAGACAATCCTTATACCCCAGAGGAAATATTAAGCATGAAATGTTCTATTGATTTTGCTATTAATAGTCTTACCTGCATGTTTCCGATGAGAAGCGCAAAGAGGATCAAGCCCGAAATGGCGAGAGCGATGGAAAATACAATCTCCAATGGGTATGTACTGGTTTCAAGCCCTTGTCCAAGTGTACTGTTGTGCAATCAATGAGAAGTACAATTTGAATTCAAGGCAAAACGAGTTATATATCTAGTTAGAATTGTCTAATGGGCTAAATGGACAGATAATTTAAGCCCATGTGGGGGGTTGCAGTAAAATATACGTAAAACAATATCCACACCGCATGGACAAACGGTGACCGGGCTGGCCTGAAATTTTGTCCAAAATTTTTGTCTTTCTAAATATGCCTAATTTGTTTCTTCTAAAATACCCAAAATACATATTGTCTAGATGAATGTTATGGTACGGGCGGGCCTTGTGGTTTGGACGGGTGTAATATTTTGGGTTTTAGAAATGGGTAGCAGATTTGGGCTAAAACCGCATAGCCCGCAGACAAATATTATACACCCAAAAACCCGCTTTTAATTTGGGCTTAAATACACAACAGCAGTGAGGGCTAGGCGTAGACCGTGGCGGACCCGCCCATTTGACATCTCTAATTTAGTTAACAACATATAGATGGAACTCATAGATGCAGAACTTTGAGCAAAACATGTTAACAAAGATTACCTCAAGTTCTGAAGGCCCCACCACAAACAATAACAATACTTTGTGATGAACTTTTGAGATGAGACAATGCCAGACGATAGGGCCTGTGTATAGATCCCAAAGTCAAATGGGGGATTAGAATCATCGAGCTCAGCGCGACATTTGGACTTAAGGACAGATTCTTTGGTCGTGTTCCAAACTTTATAGCCGTCCATGTTTTGATTGCCACAGTACAAGAAATCTGTGCTGCAATTCCTTGCATCTTTACAAGCCTCCTGCCAGCAGGAGTCGTTACGTTCTAAGGCTAAGAGGTACCAGAACGCTCCAACTATCTGCAACATAAGCAATAGTAGCTCAATCAAAATAGCATATTTTAAATAAAAAAATTTGGACAAAGATTTGGGCCTGGCCGCCGAAAAGACCACGATCACCATCCAAAAGGACTACACCCGCCCAAATTACAAGGCCCGTCCAAATTACAAGATCCGTCCGAATTACAATAGTCATCCAAACAATATGTATTTTTGGGTATTTTAAAATTTTTGTGAACAACAAATTATGCATAATTTAAAAAAACAAAAATTGGAAAATTCAGATCGGCCCGCGTAAAAGTCTGCGGTCACCGCTTTCTGTGCGGTGCGGATATGATTTTATACATTTTTTACCGGAAGCCCGTATGAGCTTAAAAATGCCCACCCATTTAAACAAAAAGCAATTTAACGCTCAAGAGAAAAATGTATGCTGTATGCACTTACATGACTTGCAAGCATATATAACATGAGATAATAAGCGGCACCAGCCCAAGCAGTTTCTGCAAAGGCACCTGCTGTCCTTGATGTTAATGGTAAGACACGTAGAAGTCGCGGTATATACTGAACCAAAACAATGAAGAGCAAGGCCTGCTTTGTAGATAATACATCCGACCCCCTTGAACTTTGCAAGAACCTCCAAACTACAATCTGCACATACACATAGTTAATCATGTAAATCTGAAACAAGCAAGCTCCAAACAGTACAGCTGTCAAATCGGGCTGGCCACCTGCAAGATTACCCGAACCCGCACCATCATGGGCGGGGTATGGGTGCAACTTTTCTGTCCGTGGATAATATATGTATATTAGGATAATATACGTATATTTTAAAAATTTAAGATATATATTTTTTTTAATTACAAAAAAAATTTTACCGGAAATTTGAACTAGCCTGCGGGGCGACCCGCGGTCACTGCCTGCCCTCAGGCTGCGGTCAAGGGCGCAAGGGTTTAGTCTCCATCCAGGGAAATGTTTTTTTTTTTTTTTTGCATGTAAAAAAAATGAAAATTCATGTGTAAAATTTGGTTACGTTCCCCTAAAATATTTTTTGACCCTCCTAAGTTTTCGTCTTAGACCCGTTACTGCTGCTTGGGCTAGTAAACAAACGCCCAAGGGCGCCCGCAGGCTCATCAACAAATCGCGGGCAGGCACCCGCTTGCCCGAATTAACAGCTCTGTCCAAAAATCATGCATAGAGCTTATATAACCAACCTGAGGGACAGGAAGTACAGAGAGAAAGTCAATGATAAACCACCGTTGCAAATATCTTTTAGCTATCTGTGCAGGATCTATCACAAGTTCACCTCGCCCAAAGACCCGGGATGAGGGTGCAATATAAGCAGTCCTGAACTGGAGAGCAATGTGAGCGATAAAAAACACATCAACGATAGTCCGCAATGTAGTTGTGGTGATAGCCAGTTTTTGATCAATACCCAGGCACTTGGACTCACCATTTATTACAGGAAGATAGAAGAAAAACGGGTCCACAAACACCGAAAATATACATGAAATGACGAATAATTTATTGCAAAACAGAAGTGTTTTGTCCTGAGGGTTAAATATCTTCTTTTCAGAAACATTAAGGTCTTCTGGGAACACTGCTCGGTAAACACCAAAGCCCAGAGACCGTCCTATTGATTTAAGCCCTTTGGAACCTTTTTGAACACCTTTCTTGAAGGATCTAGATGTTTTATTCCTTCCATGAAAAGGATGAAGTTGTCCACTAGTACTGAAGGTGTGGTTCTGTTGGTGAGGTACAGATGATGACGATAACTTGGAGTCAAGATCATCCGCCCTATTAAGTATGACCAACAGAACTATCAGATTCTTATGCACTAACAAGCAAAGCATTAGGAGTCATCCAATAAATCATAACAATCAGACTACAATTTCAACAGGAAACAAACCAGTGACAAAAGACAGCTGCAAGAGCTTACAACTAGAACTGTCAAATGGGCGGCCGCGTGGGGGCTAAACCCAACCCACACCGTGCCGGGACGGTCATGATCATGAGATTTTAAGTCCAAATAGCCAGTGTGCCATAGATGTTGTCACCCATATAACCCGCAGACTTCGGGTTTCCCCATAGAGCCGGCATATAAACCAACAATTTTTCTTTTTCTAGTTCCACTCAACAAATAACCCACGGGCTTGATGAATTTATCACTCATGTTGTGGATGATAAAACATTTAATTCAGACAAGAATTAAAAAACTTATGTATTTTGAAAATTTTGGCTAAAAATATGTATTTAGGTAAGCTAACAAATTTTGGGGCGGCTGCGGATAGTCCTGCATAGAAGCCCGTGGTCACCGCTTGTCCGTGCGGTCATGGTCAAAGACATTTTTCACCGCAAGCCCGCATGGGCTTCAACTTTCCCGCCCATAAGCCCACGGGCGGGGGGTTCCCGCCCAATTGACAGCTATACTTTTACAAAAACTGATGTTCGGATAATAGTTTGAAGGAAAAGGTTCACTTGTGGGCTTCAGAGAAAATCAGTTTAAGCCATTGAAGTCACAGAACAAGCACAAAATATTAAATAGATTTGAACATTTGAAAATCAGAGTTATATATTAATTAAACAAAAGGATAAACCAAACCTCACAAAATTTTCTCGTTTGCCTGCCATGATTGCTAATAAGGAACCAGAACTCGATAATCTTCAAGGACTTAACATACTGTTCTCATTAAGCAAACTGCATCATCCAAAACAAGACAAAAGTATCCACCTTTAAAAAAAGTTATTAAAATCAATTGTGACGGTCTTTCTTTGTCAAATTAAACATGTGAGCTATGCATCCATCAAAAGTTGCGAATAAAATGTCTTAACTTTTTCTCCATTAGCTGTGAATAACATGTCAAAACTCCAAAACTAAACACTTGCTCTCACCAGAAAATGATCCCCAGGCAAGGGCGAATGCGTGTTACTGGGTGCAACTGCCCCCAATTTTTTTTTTTTTCATTTTTTTAATATTTAAATAACTATATAATTATAAAAAAAATATAATTTTAGAAATAAATAGTAAAAATATACCAATTTTGTTTTTAAAGGAAGTTATATGATGACAAAAAAAAAGTAAGTTATATTTTGTTCAATTTTAAAAATTGTACTACAGATCAGGTCTGGATCCGCCTGCCCCCCTGTCAACAGCGGAGCAATATCAACTAATAAAAAGAAAAATTTGATGAATGTTTTATTTTTTTTTTGAGTAAAAAACTGATGAATGTTAGACACCGACAAAAAGAAGAGAGACAAATTCAGAAGTAGGAATCCGACAAAGAGACAAGAACCTAAGAGCAGTAATAAGAACAGAACAGAAACGAATCGAAGTGAACTTGCTAAAACAAGAGAGAAAAAAAAACAGAAACTTACTTGAAACTAATCCATGGGTTCAGACGATTTCAAGGGTCCCGAGGATGAGGAATAAAGCTACGCAGTAAAGAGGAAATGCACGTAAAGAAGTAACTGAAAGTGGGTGTAAAGCGATGCCCCAAGACAAGTGGTATCGCCTTTACCCAAAGTAGAACATGAAAAAGCATTAAAGAAGAAAACGAGTCATATGACGTTTTTAGCCCTTGATTTCAGCTAAAAAAAAAAAAGAAGTAGACTTTTACCTAAGTCTCAAAAGTCAAATGTCACGGTCACAAGTCGATATCTGTGATATTATTATACGAAACAAGGTGGTAGGCCGGATTCCGAATTTTTTTTAAAGGATAACACATAAAAATATAAGAACATACCAAATTTCAAGTAACATTTAAATTGCTGTAAAAAAAATAAAAACAACATTTATGAATGCATTCTACGTTTCTCTTATGTTTGAAATTTATTCATCATTGAGATGAATGTATAACCAAATTTTAGGAAGGGGAAACAAATTTAAGGGGAGAAGAAGGCAAACAAAATTTCTACGTAAAAGAACACACAAGAAATATTTTTTGGGTTTCAATTTTTTTTTTTTTAGGATTTAGGGAGGTAAAGACTAGAGTTGTCAATTCGGGCGAGCGGCCGGCCAGCTGGCTTAGCCCAACCCTTGGGCCACTGGGTGTCATAAGCTTAAGTTTTTTTGTCCATTTTATCTTGCATGCCATTTATTTTATCTCGCAAGTTAGTCCATTGAAAAAATGATTCCCTTAAATTTAGACCCAACAATATAAATTTCACGAAATTGATATGAATTATTCATTATAGTTAGGCATTACATATGAAGACAAAAAAAAAAAAAAGTTAGGCATTACATATTGTTAATCTTGTTTGATAAATGATATTGAACTTTATTATGTATTTCTAGCCTAAAAGAACTATGTATTTTGGCAAAAAAAAAAAATTATTAAAAAAAAAAAATTGAATTAGCCCGCAGGCATGGAAGGCTTAGCCCGCTTGAGCTAGTAAACAAACGTCTATGGCCACCAGCGAGCTCATGTAATAATTTGACTCCTAACATATCACGTACATAATATTTTTTGTTCTCATAAAAAATGCGAACAAAATAAAATTGGGTATATATTCGTCTTCAAAAAAATAAAACAGAGGTACTTTTGAAAAATATAACTTAGGTAGTAGATAAGCACTAATTGCACAATGTGAAAGATTAAAGAAGCACACAAGCTCTCTAATATCAAACAACCATCTCAAGCTTCCTAGACAAAAGGATTCCAACCTTCAGTTTCATTGTACCTCTATATTGTTCAGGCAGTTCAGTTCAGTTTCATCTGCATCAATAAACTCGCTTTTGCCTATGTGTATTTTTGACAAAGGGTTCCAAAATAATTACAGGGTAGATGCTAACCTGGAAAGGTATATATCATTCTGGGTATGCTAAGATTCTGTCCAAAATAGCTGGCTCTACCTCCCGGAAAGATGTGATCTGACCAACTCGTTTAGCTAATTCTCCTATGACTCTGTCCATATAAAGAAGATACAGTCCGTTTCTTTCTTCCAAAGCCGCTACCGCTTTCCTCGCATGGAGTACTGATGCTATCCACTCCTCAAACACACCTGTGGATCAGACACAACCAATCTCAGAACCTGTTGTGACTCTTTCTGTCATCTATAATTGTAATGGTGTCGGCCTAGAAAGGAAACATAGGCTATAGACGGCATCTACAATAGTAATATAGTCAGGGCCGGCCTTGAGATCCCAAAGTTGTGGGGGTCTCAAACAAATCCAAAATTTTGGAGGCATTTCTAAGAAATCTTTTTATTTTTATTTTTTTTTTAAATGGGGCCTAAATCTACCCTGAAATATATTTACAAAATTTTGAGGCCAATGTTTCACACTCTACTCTATGCCGGCCTGAATGTAGTTGTTTATCTACCATATATTAAATAGATAATTTTGAAAGTACCAGTTTCAAATGCTTCATTCTCTGCCCATGGTACCAAATAGTCACATATCAGGAACTCTATTAGCTGTATTCTGCAGGTTCATAAGACAGCATAATCAGCCTTAGCAGCAGCTTAAGTATAGAAACAGATTGTTTCTCATTAGAGTTTGAATTACTTACAATGTAAACATGCATTCATCCATCTCAGGGAATGATTCGTCGAATGGGTCCATAAATAGTAAATTTTCTGCTAAAATGGATATTCTCTGAGAAGTAGCAAATATTGTACGATGTCCAATGTACGGTTCACTTCCCAGTTTACGGATCAAATGGAGGACATAAAACTCCACACTTGTTCCTAGCTGCTTCACCTCTATAGCAGAATGTAAACACAGAGAAACAAATAATAGAAATAATAAATATAAAAAGAAAAACACATTTAGACTCATAATCAAACTGGTCAAGTTACCATTTCCTTTAAAGGGAGGGCACATTCTTGTGATCAACTGTGTAATCATGAAACTGATAGATTCTTCAACAGATTCTAAGTTCCTCCCCATCGATATCAGCTTCTTCAAAGAAGCTTGAGTATTTAAAAAGGGCATATTATTGCAAAAAGAGGAACATGAGAATTTGTTTGTTTCATAAGTGTAAAGCAGCCTTCTAATAAAGGAATTGCAGCTCCAGGTGTAATAAATTGTTTGCAACTCAAGAGTTTTGAAAAATATTACCTAATATGAAATCTACAGCTTGATGAGACCAATTGCTGAAATTAGAGGCCTACAGAAAATAAGAAGCGAGTTCAAAGCTGCAAAGCATCGAAGATTATATATTACCAGAAAAAGCTACAAAGCCTAACATTGGGGTCAGCTTCAGACAGTTCGAGGAGAAAATCTATAGATGTCCTTAGATGCTCTGTCTCCTCTTCATATTCCGGTTCTGCAGTCAAAGTTCAACTCAAATAAAAAAGATGAAATGTTGGAGCTTGGTTACATGCTTTATTTTCTACTTCTTTCCCTCATATAGCACAACTAGATGGTATGGTGTTGTATAATGCATAAACAGAAATTGAAATTGGGAGATAACAGACGGTGAAGCAAGCCCGGAAAGACCCTTAATAAAACCTGAGAGCCGCAATCTTTGAGATGATCTAGTTGAATTCCTTCTGCCCCTTGTCCTCGCTATGGATAAAATGACAAAAAAAGCTGATAAGTTAAGCACACAAACACAAAGGTAACAAAACGATACAAACTGTTCTCAAAGGCACCTAGTCTGAGAAATCTTCGACGAAGGACATCGTTAAACCTCGTTTCAGAGGCCACTCCAATCCGCCTGCCGCTAAACTCTCCCAAGTTATCAAAGAAATAACACTTGCAAGAAGCATTAGCCGGGAATAAATCACAATGCAAAGCACCTAAATCACAGAAAATGCATCTATCAGATCCAGAAAGATCTTAAAGCCTTTAAATATTAAGAATCATTCAATTTTAAAGAGACTTTCAGCATCCTTGAGATCTTCCTGGAGTTTGATAATCTCTTTTTTCCTCTCTTTAGCCTAATTTCAAAAAATTCGAAAACTCACTATGTTAGAAGCTCCGTCTCACAACTAAGAAAACACAATCATATAAGCGTAAACAGAAATAGAGATGCCACAGAGAGAATGAACTTGAAATTCTAAGAAGGAATGATGGAGCAGATTTTCACCAAATAGAAATCAGATAAGCACCTTTTGCTTCCATCGAAGAGCATCGGATTCGGATGGAACACCGCAACGGGAAGTTGTAGAAGATGATTGACGGTTCTGGATTTTCGATTTCAGCAAAGAAACGGCGATCGCTAGTTTCAGCGACTCTTCCTTCTCCATGTGATCTTCTTCCGCGACGCTTGAAATATTTTTGTTTAAATAAAAATTATTAGTATTCGGGAGATTATAATGATTCCCATTTCCTGCGCGGGAGAGCTATTAACGAAGCTTTAAAAAGGCTCAATATGGCCTATTAATATTTATTAGAGGGTTACTTATTCCTTAGAAAGCCCAATTAATCCCATTATAATTTAAGAGGCTTTAGCTTATTCTTGCTCGTCGTAGTCTATATTGTATGCGTGCAGAATTAATAAGTTCCATTTGGGTTAACTAATGTTTTTGAAATTTTTTTGGCAACGGAGTATTTTTTTTAGATTGATTTTAAGTAAAGGTAGCACGTGGGCAGACTGACCGCGGTATCACGAACCGTATTGACTCGTCGCGTTACTTCCACCGGGCATCCTAAACCGGCGGGTTTCGTCTCCGGTCAAGGTATGTGCAGGAATTAAAGTGGAAAACTTTCCACTTTTTTGGAGTTATGAAGACCAACCCGTTGAGTTTTGGATATTTGCTTCTGATAAGGATACTTTGAAAAAGAATAGACCATCTTTACACAAACTGGCCGGGAACTGCAACCACTTACCTGATGAACCAAAGCAAGACGAAACAGGTCTATGATTTTCAAAAAAGTAAGGTTGGCTCGACATTATAGCAAGCGCTGCACGGTCTTTCGAAAAAAAGTTAGTGACAACGGGGTAGGCTCAATTGCACCACTACAGTGCAATCATGGTCACAAAAAGTTACGCTCATATCATGATCACGGGATAAGCGGGTAAGTGTCCGCGGTTATGAATTTTAGCTTATATAAACCCCAACCACTGATAGTGAATATGGCCCGCAACTGCCGATAGTCTACATAGCCCACAATCGCCAATAGTCCATAGAGCCAATAACCGCCGATAGCCCATATGAATCACCCAAATCAAAAATTTAAGAAATTTTTTGGCCGATCCGCATTCATACCAACGGTCACCACTTATCCGTGCATAGTCATTGGTATTAGGCTTGGACAGATACCTATAATTCCAAGGTGTGTGCTTGTACATGCTGTGGCAAAAACCTCATGAGGAGCCTAAGCCTACCAAGTTTTTCAAAGGAGATAATTGTAACAAGAAGAAGATATAATATGCTATTCTTCACTAAAAGAAGAAGACGAATCAAAATCTTATAACTAGAAGAATGTCTCAAATATAAAGTTTATTACTTGAGAAAAAATGAAAGACAAATACCAAACACTTCCAATGTAAATATCTGAAGCCACAAGTTTAAAAGGGTCTCACGTCTGAACAGCAATGAACTGAATCTGAGACCGTAAAACAAAAATGCAAAATAAAAAAAAGGACATGAACACATTCCGACAAGAACACAGAAATAAAAACAATGTCAAATATTAAAAGAGATTAAAGAAGATCAAAACTTCAAGTTTTTTTTTTGTAAAAACTAACCTTGAGTTCTGGAGACTCCTTTTCCTCTTTCCATTTTCAAGCTTACAACACAAAACATTAATCGCACACAACCCATTGATTCATTTACAAATTCCGACAAGCCTCAATGTCTGCAGCCTGTGAAACCAACAGTGATTTCCCCTGCTCGGTTGACTCCAAGATGCGTACAGCTGCGTCAAACACCGCCTTTCGGAACCTACTATCCTCCATCTTTCCAAGAACTTCTCTAACCAGTTTGAAATCCACACCACCAGCTTGAATCAACTTCCCCACAATCTCACCAAAGTTGTTTGGCGCCTTGGGAAGATCGATTCCAATGTCATCCAGCATAGCACCGTACAGCAAGAACCCTGTTTCAAGATCCTTGGCTGTGACCACCTTGTTTAATAACAAATATTCCAAGAGTTTAGCAATTGGCTCAACGACAGGGGGGCTTTTCTCAAGGGAGAGGTTTATTGCTTCTTTCACAAACTCTCCATGATACGAAGGCGACCCAAGCTCCACTACACACTGCAGTGCTTCATCAAGAAGCCGGACGTTGAAATATTCCTCAAGAAGTGACTTTGTTTTTTTATTGAGCGCTTCTTGGCTTAACTTGGTAGTACTAGGCTGTGGTTTCTCCACTGGAGCTCGTACAGTCTGAGTTGGCGGTTCTGCTGCTACAGAAACTGGGCGTGACCCTGAACTACTTCCTTGAAACAAAGCACTTGTCTTACCAGTTATAAACCCACTGTTGCCTTGAGGTAAGAGCCTTGTATTCATTGAGGTCGACTTGTTCATTGCTGGAGAATGCATAGGTCCTGACCCATCACGTCTAGACATTGATCTTGTCCTGGGTACCTCCCAGTTATCATTTTCTGCCCCAGGCGTCCCGGGCATCCTTCGCATACCAGGCATACCAGGCATCAGGCCACCCGCACCAGGTCGCCCACCAGGATAGACAGGGCCAGGGCTCACAGGTCCACTACTAGAAGCAATTCCCTTTCTCATATTTGCAGTGGCACCAGGTCGAAGACCAAGATTCTTCTCTGCCTCAGAATGGATTTCAGATATAGTTTTTGCTTTCATCTGCACAAGTAATGCAAATAGAAAAAATCAGAACCCTTATACCATGGAGCAGCAACCAAGTCTCAACCTTGTCACTCATAAAACCAAGGCATAATGAGATTTCAAACACTAGAATACCTCTTCTCGCCTGGCAACCCAGCCATTAGCGCGCATGTCGATGATATTCTGAACCATGAATCTCAAACGCAGTTCCAACTGAGGATTCTTTGACACTTCCTGTAAACGTTTGAAATACACATCGTTGATCCGTTTAGACTTTATGTTTGTGTCAAGTTGTTGGCCAATAGTCTTGAAGAAATAACAAATAGCTTCGACATTTTCCTCAGCTGGACACGCTTTCTCATCAGTCCCCAGAAGCTCCTGTGCTCAGAGCAAAATAGTAAAGGTGTTAATACAGAGACCAAAGCAAAAGTTGTCTAATAAACAAAAAAAATGTATAAAATTATAGGTGTTAACCTGAACAATATGATGAACAATCTTTTCAGGAACCATCTTCTGCTTTAAAAGCTCACCGATCAAACGAATATTTCCCAGAGTCTTGAGCTTCAACATTTTTTCTTTGTCTTTCCGCTCAGCCTCCTGATCTGGAGCACTCATCTGTCTAAGCTCCTCCCTCAACTTGCCAGCACCCTCAAATGCCTCTTGACAGATATTCAGCAAAACCCTCTTAAATGTGATCTCCTTCTCCCCTGGCTCTGAAGGTGGGAAGGTGGGCAGCTTATCGTTGATATCAGAGCATAATTCAGCGTACATATGACAAAAGGTCGGTTCAAGGACAGCTTTGTCAAAAATAAGGGCTATCACACCCTACAAATGAAAGAAAAGAACACCAGTTAGTTACATGAACAGCGTTAGATGATTCAACAAGAATTCATCTATACATAAGACAGAGGATACACATACACCTGAAGGATATCAGCAGATGTGATACCAGAGTCAATAAGTTGGCTCTTAAGAAGATCATACTTTTCAGGGGTTAGCTTGTTAAGTATCCTGGACAAGAGAAGTATATCTTTTTCAGTGAATTTAAAGATATCATGTTGACAGTAAGGTAGTTATGCAAAAGTCTAGACCACCAATAACTGTCTCATAGGATTACCCTTTCACAGTCTTTAGAACACGATCTTTTTCGGAAAGGTTTCCTCTTTTAGCCGACCAAGGTACTTCAGCTTTGACAAGGACATGAGCTGATCCGCCCTGGTTACACGTGATACACAAGTAAGAAAGAAAATATAAACCATGATAGAATGTTAAGGACTAAGAAAGTAGGAACGCATCAATTTATTGATCAATTACCCCTTGGTTGGTTGATACTTGCCCCCTCGAAAACTGGGAATTAAGTTGGTCTTGACCAACATAATTGGAATCTCTATTTTCACGGAGATTTTCCCAAGACCTTGCATCCCCAGAGGGTGGTGGTTGAGCAGAACGGCTGCGCCAATCACGAGTGTCCGGCTGAGTGAAGCGATTTGAAGATTCACCTTGAACCTGGAGAATTAAGATAACAAATCTGTGTTAGAACTCATGAAACTACATGTTAAAGGAAACAATGCAAAAAAGTGATGTTACAGAAAATATATACCAAATTGCTTGCGACACTTCCCCCACGTGCCCAAGTCTCTACCTCACCAAACAGTTCTGTTTCAATTTCCCTTTTGACTCTCAGAATTGCATCAGAGAGTTGAGCAGTCTGTTCATATGTAGAGAAGTCAGTGACCTTAAATAAAGAAAAATAATAACAAGCACCAACTAGACCAGCTTTGACTCTAGATTTATTTTACTATAATTACTTCTTTGAGGTTCAGGAGCTGATCACGTGTGTACTTCACACGTTCATGGCCATCGATCCGTGAATCTCCACCCTGAATAGTCAATATACAAAAAAAATATAAGAAGTGGCATACAATGGAGACAAAATCCTGCTGTTCAGTACAAAACTAAGAGAGAAACTAATCGAATATCATTAAGCCAAGATAGGCAATGAACTAGAACTGCAAGAAATGTCAATAGGTCCTCTATGAGCAAATAGCATCTAATAAAATGCCCACCTAAAAGCCTACATATCAATCTACGTCCATATTTACAGCAGCTACACATACTTGAGTGAGCCGCTAAGAATCAGGACAAACAAATTGCTTACTTGCAGTACATATATACACATGAGGTTTAATTCTGTTCATTGTAGACACATGATGATTTGTGGTCAGGAAGCATCCAAATCTAACATGAGTTGGTTATAGCTGTCAAATGGGCGGGCCACCTGCGGACTAAGCCCAACCAGCACCGCATCAGGACAGTTATGGTCACGAGATAAGCCCAAATAACCTGCGGGTTAAATGGGCGAGCAGATGTGGGCTTGCGAATTCGCCCATATTACCCACACATAAACCATCAATTATTCTTTTTTTTTGGTTTCGCCAACAAATAACCCATGGCTTATGTTGTGGATGATAAAACATTTTAATTAGACAAAAATATATTTTGAAAACTTGGCTAAAATATGTATTTAGGTAATAATTATGAATTTTTGTAAGTAACAATTTTTTAGCTGGCCCGCAGATAAGCCTGCATAGAATCCCGCGGACAAGCCAGCGGTCATTGCCAGGAACATTTATGACCACATGGGCTTCAACTTTCCCAGCCCATAAGCCCGCAGGCCTTTCTGCAAAACGGTGGGTGGCTGGACCGCCCGCCCAATTGACAGCTATATTCAGACGTCTCGGTAGTAATATAATAACAGAAGGGAATAAAACATTGCAAATCAAAAAGCTTGCAGCCAATTCAGATATTAAGGAGAAATCAGTAAATTAATTTTCGTCTTCTGATAGAAATAAACTATAAGTGATGAAAATTGGATAAACTGTAAGTGATGGAAATCTCAAGAATCTAACGCTAAGACCATATCAGGAACGATAAGAACTAAGATCCAAATAAATAGAAGGGAGCTTAAGGGAAACCTGGAAGGGAAAAGAAGAAACAGGAGCACCGCCACGAGGACGAAGGAGAGGTAGATCTGAAGATGTAATAGATCCAAAAGAGAAAGACGAAGAAGAAGAGGAAGAACCGAAGATTCTGTTTCCTCTACCACCGCCACCAGGTCTCAAGCTAAGTACCGTCTGATCTCCTTGCTGCATACCTCAATCTAAACAACCTAGATCGAATCGGATCGCCACAAAAATTGAACAGAGAAAAGAAAAAGCTGGAAGTTTTAGAGCGAATATGGATCTCCGAATCAGAGAGATTCGGAGATAATCGGAGTTGAGAAAGAGATCGGCTTTATGCGTCTCTCCTGATGTAATCTAAGAAGAAGAAGAAAAAGTTGAGATGAAAAGATGACGAAGAAGTCGAGAAGGAGAAACAATCTCCACTTTATTAGCTTTCCATGGGCTTATTGGGCTATCAATTCTTATATAATGTGGCCCAAAGCTGGGTTTCGTTGCGGGCGGGCGCCCGCATGCGAGTATTTTGATGAGTTCGTGGGCTTTTGGGTGTCCAGAGTTATGTCCAAGCAGACTGCCCAAACACCCAAACCATGACCGCGCCGCGCGGACAAGCGGTGACCGCGGGCCTGTCTACGTGCTGGCCCAAATTTGTGCCAAATTTTTTTTCTCTCGTTAAAATATGCATAAATAATTAATTTAAATCCAAAATACATGATTGTCCAAAAGAATATGGTTTTTGCTAAAATATATAATTTTAGCATCTTAAATTTCCAAAATATATCAATTTTTTAGAATCTTAAGTTACCAAAATATATATCGTATTTTTCTAAATACATATTTTTTTTTGACAAACACAATTATTTAGTTTTTTTTAATAAAATTGTTGGGTATATAATTTGTTGGGTATGGTTTTGCGAGAATAATAGATGAGCTTATATGTCAAATGAGTCCAATATAACAAATATCAAAAACTATGGGTGTAACCCACTGTCTGCGGGCGCCCGCCCGCAAAACTCGCGGACACATTTTGGACAAAATTTCTAAAATCGTAAAGTTCGCGGGCGATCATCCGTACGTCCATGTCCGCGCTGCAGCATGGCAGGTTGGGCTAAACCCGCGGACGTCCGCCCATTTTAACAGCACTATATGCTTTACAATAAAGGATAACGTTTTTAGCTCAACCCACACTAATATATCGTTAGTGGTCATAAGATACTATCTTAATCACGAATGTAATTTTGGTTTTATGATTTATTCCAAATGTATAGCAGTGTAGGTCAGTTTATGAAAATTTTTGCTTTAGATAAGTTTTCTGCTTAAATCCAATTAAAATTTATCTGAATTCAATCTGATCATCGCTCCAAATGTTTATGTACTTTTTTTTTAAATTAATTCTAATGGTTAATTTAATCAATCAAATATTTCACATCAAATTTATTTAGAAATTTTTAGAATGGTATATAATAAATATTGATCGACATCTTTAGTTATTATCAATTGGTTTTAAATTAAGTGTACATAATATTTTTGATATTCATTCCTGCAAATTTTATGTTTTATATATTCAGTTCTAAAGTGAATGGACACATCATAGATTAGTTTTTAGAATGATATATAATAGATATTGACTCATCCACTTATCAGCAAATAAGTGGCAGCTTCCACCAATGTTTATGTATTTTGACAGTTATTATATACATTAGCTTCTAAAAATGTATTTTAACCAAAAAAAAAGTATTTTAGAATGAAATATACATAATTTTTATATTAAAGATAGGTTTAAAAAAAAAATGTTCTAGCCATAGGATAAGCTTGCGGGCCGTCGCGCAGATCTAGAAGTCCCTCCAAACCAAACCCACTTGCGGTAGCCAAAAGCAATCTCATTTAGACAAAAAAAATAAAAAATTGGGTGTTCGCATGCCCGCTTTTGACACCCCTAGTCACTTACAATTTAAAAAAAATAAATAAATTACTTTTTTTTAATTAACCAGAAAATTATGGATCTTTGACCCATTTAGACAAGAGATTAAAACTAGCGGTGTCAAATGGACCGGTCGGTCCGCGGACCTGGCCCAATCCACACCGCTGCAGTGTGGTCACGGTCTCAAAAAATTATGCGCAAATTAGTTGTAGGCTAGCGGACTTACCCATATAGTCCGCACGTATAATCTATTTTTATACTTTGTCCATATAACTTGCCTGCGCCGCCGGATTTGTATTTTTTTTTCATTAAAGAATATTTTTTTTTTTTAAATCCAAAATTTTGGACTGCCATGTGGTCTAGCCCTTAAGAAGGTTCGTGGACAAGCCCGGAAAATAGCTCGCAGACCGGGCAGCGGTGACTGTTTTTCGGAGCGTTGCAGTTATGGTTTCAACATTTTTATCTGCGGAACCGTGTAGTGTTCAAGTTTTCATGCGGCTGACCTATTAAAAACCGCAGACATGCCCATTTGACACATCTAATTAACCAAATTTTTTTTTTTACCACAGCTCAACTGACTGAATTAATTTTCTCCCACTAAAAACAACTAGGGTTCGAACCCGGACCTGACACTTGGATTGGATACTTTAATACCAAACCTAAACAGTGAAAGAAAANGGACTTATACTTAAATTGGATACATTAATACCAAACCTAAACAGTGAAAAATAATAATAATAATAATAATACCAAACCTTAACAATGCTGACCGGACAATCTTGTCCTAGACCAATAGCTCCTTGGTGAGAAAGAGAATTTTGATCTCCGACGATGTCTCTTTTAGATTGCATTTC
>OVAW01000198.1:2554-19830 GCA_900406365.1 Heliophila coronopifolia | reverse complement strand
ACGAAAGAGGCGGCGATTCGTGTGATGGTGTCTGAGATGAAAGGCGCGTAGGTATCAACACGAATTTGTGACGGTTAAAGATAAAGCATTCAATTTTTCTTTGGGCTTATATCAGATATGTTTTAGATAAATAAAACATGTTTGTTTGCAAACCAAATGTTTACCGTGGTCCAGTGGTTAAGGTTTACAAATTGTGGAGAAGTCATAGGTTCGACTCCCGGCAGCAACAAATTAATTTTTGAAGAATAAACAAGGGTGTTTTTGGGTTTTTATTAGATTAAAAATATCCTTGACGGCAAAGTTAACGTCTGTTAACACATATGTAGTAAAATCATATATTTTGAAAATTGGTGTATTGTTTGGGAAAACATTGCAACTTTGTGTATTATTCTGGCAACACAATAAGTTCATGTATTAATCATCCAAATGTAGGTGAGTTGGTGTATTTATTGGGTTTTTTCCCTATTAATTATTATTACTTGTATAAATTTACTTACGGATCTACCATACTTCTACGAGATTATACCTTGCACCAATCAATAAATATAAACTTCTCCTTGAACTTTTTTATTGTTATTATTTATTAGATCGGATGTGAGCTTATAAGAAGTTATGTACTCTCTTGTGTAGGCTATAAGAAGATCTTGAGTCCTTAAATTTAAACCTATACTAATTATTATAAAATATATAATAACTTATAAGTGGGGCCAATAAAATAATACCCACGTATAGTTGTATTTTAAGTTTTCAATTTAAAAGTATAATGATTAAAAGGTTTGAGATAATTCACATTTTATGTTATATTTGATTTTCATTGAGTTAACTAATGATATTAGTATTTCAAAAAAATGGATATCAATAATTTAGATGATCATTAAGAAATGCCATTCGTTAAATTACGAGCACTAAAGTTTTCTTTAAGATATTACTAAATCTATTTGTTTATATTTTGCATTATCAACAAAATGCCAATAATATTAAAATTTTGATTAGAAGAATATGGTTATTAATTAAATAAAGAAATAAAAGCCAACGAGGGGGAATGGAACAAATGAAAAGTGGGTTTGGTAGTTAAAATCTACAAACGGCGAATAAAATCAGAAAAAGGCTTAAACTAAAAAAGAAAGAGAGTATAATCCAATTATTAGAGTTGTAAGGATATGATTAGGGAGTATAATCAAGTGCTCTAATAATTAAACTCACTTGCTAGAAAGCTAACTTCCCAAGTTGATGCACATGTACGATCTATGTTTTATAGAATGGAGAACTAAAACAATAATTATTGGTAATGATGATTTTAGGAGTTTGTATAAGATTATCATGCATAATAAGTGGCTGTGGATTAATTGTAAAGGTATAAGGACATGACATGTCGATTTATGTTAGAAAGTTTTCATTTTAATATGAGTCATAATAATGTTGTGTTTTAACCTCGTTATATTAAGTTCGGTAAAAAAACTACTCAAACAATGTTTTTACTTTGGAGAATTAAGGGAATGTTAAATCCATTTTTTTTTTTACATTTAAAAAAAATGTCTGTATAAATTTTATTTGGTTTCTTCTGAAATTTTTTAGCCTCCCCTAGATTCTCGTCCTGAATTACTCAATTAATGGTAATGATGATTTTAGAAGTTTGTAATAATATCATCCTTAACCAAGTGGTTATGAGTTAAATGTAAAATGTATAGTGACATGATATATCGATTTCTTTTCAATTTATTTTGCTAGTATAAAAATAAGTAGGATAACTAAAAAAATTGGGGGGGTACTTGCTTACTAAAGGTGGCCATATGAGAGCATTTTGTAGGAGAGTAGTAGTATCGACTTCTCTCTTCATACAATATTAAGATCTAAATTATAATCATTGATTTCTGATCTCTATTAATTATCACAAGAAACATTCATTCATCAATTAGGTTTTTTTTTTTTAACATTATTTCAATAAGAATAATAAAAAATTAGCTTTACAAAAAACGTTTATATAAAACTTTAAGAAACGATTTATGGAAAGTAAATAAAACAAAAGATATAAACTTTTAGGTATGACATTTTATATAAAAAACTTTTACATGTATATGGGACAAAGTTAATTAGCAACAAAATTGAATTTTTATTAATTCAAAGTTTGATTTATTATATATAGTCAATACATTTGAATATTTTAAGTGATATTTTATTTGGAAAAAATTATCATAATAGATTAATAGTATAAAAAATAAGAAAACACATGTTAATATAAATAAAATAATGGTTAAAAAATAAAATAAATAACCTCACTTTATATTTCACAATTGTAAAGTTATACACAAACCAAACGTGAAGCAAAAAAATATAAAAACTATAAAGTTCAAAGAAAAACCACTTATATTTAATTTACAAAGATGATATATATAGTTAATTAGTTTGGTTGTGGTAGGACCTCTAGTGCAATGAGTGTGGTTATGGTTGGAACTTGGAAGCAATCACAAATAATTGCTTAAGTTTTGGCTGGAACTAGCTTCCTAAATTATTTCCAACTAAAACACTTTTTTTTTGTCAACCAACTAAAATAATATTTATATGTTATAAAACACTCAAAGACCGCCAACAGATGTCGAAACACTTAAAACTTGTTCCATGCAATTTTAGAGTTATGATTTGGAGATTTTGTCCAAAGAAAAGATTCCAACATTTTTTAATTTATTCAAAACGTTGTTTATAATCCGAGTACCAAAATTTTGATATACGTACAATTTGAGACCTTCCAGCTAAAACGCCAAAAATTATGAAACCATACCACATACAAAACTCAAAATTATTTATTTTTATATATTTATTAAACTTAAAATTAGATCTATTTTTTTTTTAATAAAATAATGAGCCATCCCCATATTTGTATATTAATTATATCATGCAGGATTTTCCAAAACATTTGTTAACGATTTTGCTATTTGTTTATAAGATATGCGTGGCCAATAATTAATATTTAAATTACGAGTTTAATTAGCTAATCAGTGACGTAAATAGTCTCATTATTGCTTCCCGTTCACTAGAATTAATCACATGGGAATGCACTTCACGCCGAAACAGAATGTAATTTAAACTCTATTATTATTGACCAAATGAAGCACTATATTGATACTAATGATACTATATTTTTGTAGTTAGAATATGAACATCACATTAATCTCAATAATTAAGCTCTTTTGATGATTCAATAACCCACTTAAACATAAAATAATGCTCTTATGATCTCTTATGCAGACAGTTAATAGAACTTGGACCATTGGGTCTTTTTGTTGAGATTAAATTTATATCTTTGCTAGTGTCCTAAAATGTTGGAAAGCACCAAAACCGACCAAATTACATATGAATAAAATCAAAACATATTAAATATTTATTTTGAACAAACTAGTTATTTATTAACCTAATGAATTGGATATTCCGTGTACTCATTAAGACGACATGTTCATACGAACAAGTGTTGATATATCATAAGTTAATGTGATATGCACGCATCATATATTTCTAATTATTAATTTATTTGGTTAAAATATGTGATTTTAGTGGTAACACACAAAAATAGTCCATTAACTAGAATTTAATAGATTACCTAGTGGAGAATATGCTCTTCTAGTTTTAAAAATGATTAATAACTCTAATTTTTTAGATCACATCCTAATAAATTTTAAAAAATTGTTAGATTTAATCTTAAACATCTTCAAAGGAATTGCGGTAAATTTAATTCCAAATTCAACTTTTTGTGCTAATAATTTCGTATGAAAATCCAATACAAGATAATTTTTGTAATAGGTTGATCTCTGTTTAGAAATTCTAAATCATGAATAAAAAGTATATTTTATAAACATGCAAAATAATATGCCGATCCGGTAGGTCGCATACAAAAATATAACATTGAAATATAGTCTAAATTTTCAGAATCAAAACTCGATACATTGAACTATATTCTAAAATATTAATACAATTATTTGATCATGTTTAGAGATAGGCTTGCATCTATTACATAATTTTGTCTTTTATATATTTGTATTTTTTGCATGAATATATTTTGTAAACTATATATATGTGGACCATGTGATGGTGTTAGTGGACGATGAGAAGTGGTAGTGGTTATCACATGTTTCTATATTAACTTTTTTAAAAATTGGTTGCTAAAATTGGTTAATAATTGTGTTCTCCAAAATTAGAAGTCCTTTGACTTTCTTTAACCCCACAACTTAAAATATAGACTCAAAGTCAACTTTATTTCCTTGGGCACACGGGCCCAATTTTTTGCCCATTAAGTCACATGAATTCGTTGTAGGAATGTTAATCATTCGGCTAACTTTTTCTTATACATAACAACTAGAAATGAACACAGCATTAAAAGAATTAAAGAAATGGATATTAATTACAAAACAAAAGAATTTAAATAACATAAATATCTGAGAGAAAACAGAAACTAAACTTGACAAAAAAAAACAAAACTAAACAACGAATTTTATATTATTTTGGAGAAAAAATCTCCGCAAAAATCTGCCCGGTCCCAAAAATCTGACCACAAATCGAACACTTGTGGTTGCGGATATGATTTCGTTTGTAATTGTTGTTAAGATGCTTCGTATCTTTCTGGTCAACGGTTAGCTTTGACTTCTTGTGGCTTGCACGGTGACCTCCAAGTGCCTGAAATGAAGAGAATCTCTGGTTACTCGTTTTGCATTCAAATTGCTCTCAGTGTATTGGTTCATACCAATTTGTTTGGTTATGGAGGTTTGTGATAGTATCATGAATAAGTCTGGATTTTTTATGGATTCTTCGTAGTCAAATCTTTCTCTCTTCAGTCTAAGATTTTGGGAATTAAGCAAATTAAGGATTTGAGCTTCTTTCATTGAAATACAAAAATATATATCATCGAGAGATTTTGTAATCAAGGTTAGATAAACAGTACATCTAAAAAGTTAGACTTTTGACCAAGCAGAAGAAGTCTAAAGTAAAAACGTAACGCAAATATAAACCGCGCGGGTAAATTATCAAAGGTTTTATAGTCTTTGTACATGGATGTAAACCAAATTTCCAATTACATTCAAAATCAATTTTGAGATAAAAAAATTTAAGACATTTTTCTTTAAAATAAATATAATTCTTAAATTTGAATAATCATATATAAAAATATTTGGTTGCTAAGGTCTTGTAGTTCTGCTGATCAGCGAAGGCACATTAGTATCCAATGTTTAATGGGTTCTCGAGTGAAACACAAGAGATATGAGTATATTGCGTTGTTGATAAAAAGAACACAGTATATTTACTTACATATTTCAATTAATTGTTTTTGACACTTAAACATCAATTACTTATATAATCAAAACCTTATATTTTAAGTTTATTGTTGATCATTTTAACTTCGAAGTTCAAATTGACGAAGCTTCAAAAAATATATATAACGTACAGATGAATTTATACTTTTAGATAGAAGTTAATTATTTTTCTGAAAAATAAATGAATTGCTATTAAAGATATGCTTCAAAAACTAGATACATACTTTAGAAAGTATAGGGAGCTATGAGATAAGAGAACATAAATATTGTTTTGGTATTGATGTTTGAATGTTGTTGTGTTTCGAGTTATGTTTTGTTTTGTTTATAATCGAAGAGCAAATAGAGAAATTATAAAAGCTTTGATGATAATGAATGAGTTTCACATCAATTTATTATTGTAACATGGATAATGCTTATTTAAAGAAAAGCGAAGTAATATAAACATTTCATCATATCCATATCCAGGACCGGTTTCAGCATATCGAAACAAATGCTATCCAAATATAAATTTAAAACTTTGACCTTAATTTCTTTTTATGCAAATCCCAAGAAATTATAAAATCTTATTTTTTGACTCCAAAATTTTAATAATAACAATTTTTTATATAAGATTTCTTTGTTTTTGTTTAGCCCTTTAAAATGCCATGACCAGACCTGTCTAGCTATATTCTATTAATGCAATCGTTACTACGTTGAAAATCATTTTGTTAAATGTATTTATACATTATTGTCCATTTATTATTTTTACTTTATTATATATATGTTTTCATTGAAAAGCAAAGTTTTGGGGTGTTTTTTATGGTTCTCCCTTACTTTTCTTTTTCATATATTTCGTTAATCAAAGTGAAAAGATTATACTAACCATTATCTTAAAATATAACTAAATAGTCAATGACAACATAAGACGCTAATGAAGATGGACACTAAAAGCATTGTTTTTTTGAGTCACCACAACCCTATGGTCCAACTTCTTTTGTGAGAGACTCAGCAGCTTTGTCTCTAAAGTTTGATATAGTTAAGTATTAAATCCGTTTAGTTGATCATGTAGTAAATTTTAGCTTAGAGAATTTCAATTTCAATTTTTTAAGTGGAAATAATTATAACCGTTGCTTTTACACCATGTTTAAGATTTGATCTCGGATTGTTACTTAAATAGCCACTAAAACGATTGACAAAAAAGCAGAGAAGTATTTTTCTAAAAGGGAATTTTTCAATAAATGCATATTAATATATATATTTTAACAGCTTTAGTTTTTATCTCAACAAATATATTAATGAGAATTGTACTAATATGAGCATTAACCTATATGTATTCCTTAAAAAGTTTCTTCTAAAGAATGAGCAGATGGAAAGACTAGCTCATTTAATTTGACAAAAAAAAAACTTAATGACTAGCTCATTTAACTGGAGATTATAGACAAGAATGTAATGTGTGAACCTTCTTTCGATCTCTCAAGTTCCAACAAATCCTTGGATAATTTATGGTTTGCCTGTAGAGATAAGTATGGTTAGAAGCATGAAAATAAATGTTGCATAAAATTGAGATATGTAGCGCAAACAAAACCTTAGGTTTGTTCTTGATGTACTTAGCGCAAGAGGCATTGTAATCACACGGCCAAGTGTAAGCAAACTCTAGCTTGTTCATCTCTCATCTTCCTTCACAGGATCAAAGCTCAAAAATAGAATATATATATTTTCTAAATATTGTATTACTGAGTAATTCTCAAATTTTAGATTTGTTTCAACTTCCAAAATTTTAGCAAATTTCAGGATCGAATCTGAAACTATGAAGTAGTTTGTTTGTTACAAAAAAAAGTTGTAAATTTGTAACGGGGATTATCATGGGCATACATAGACAAAAATATTAGTAATAATAACAAAATAAAAACATTCGAACTTTTACTTGTGGATATAAAAAATTAATTTAACCAACCAACATAATAAAACTTATATATATGTAAATTTTTGATTTAAAACTTTGAGTAAAAATTGTATGTTTACTATTTGATAGAATTCTCATACTAGATAGAAATTTAGTCAAAGTGATTAAACATGTTTTGATATAAATAAAATAACTAACACATAATAGTTGCTTATTGTAAAATTATATACAAACTATAAAGTTACCTCTTCAAATCAAGGCCCTGAGATCCTACAAAATCGTGGGGCTTCAGACAAATCTAAAATTTAGGGGCCATTTACAATGATTTTTTTTTTTTTTTGAAAAAAATGGACCTAAAATCTAATAGAAAATATATTTAAAAATTTTAGGGCCGAAGCGAATGTTATGTCTCGCTCTTCTCGGAGCCGGTCCTGCTTCAAATCAATGTTATTTATTTATACTTAAATATATATATAAGGTGTATCAATATAATTAATTAAATGTGGTAGGACCTCTATTGCAATGAGTGTGGTTATGGTTGGAACTTGGAAGCAATCACAAATAAAAATTTTGGTTGGAATTTGTTTCTTAATTTAAATATGTTCAAACTAAAACAATATTTATGTGTTATGACTTATGAGACATTGCATAAGTCCAACTCAGACACTTTAACTTTTCTCATGCAACTTTTGGTGTTGTGGTTTGGAGATTTGTCAGAAAATTTCCACAGACTCTTTTAATTTCTTCGATAATATTGTATATAAAATCTAGAAACTGAATACCAAAAAATTGATGTACTTACAATTTGAAGACACCAAAAACAGAAAATCATACAACTCATCGAACTTAAAATTACTGATTATTGAATTTTTATATTTTATATAATTATTTCACTTTAAGTAGATTTAAAAAAAAATTGCGCCATACTTATTTTACACCATGCATGTTTTCCAAAACATTTTTATCGATTATATTGATTTTGCTATTTGACTCTTCTACCATTATTTATAAGATATATATACATGGCCAATAATTAATATTTTAATTGAAAGTTTAATTAGGTGATCAGTGACGTAAATAATCTAATATCATCCACCTATTCACGAGAATCACATGGAATGCACTTCACGCAGAAGCAGAATGTTATTTAAACTCTTTAGTTATTGCCCAAATGAAGCATTATATTGATATTAAAAAATATTATAATATATAGTTAATGTATGAACATCACATTAATCTCAAAATTTTTGACTCTTTTGATGACTCAAAAATCCACTAAAACAAATAAATAATGCTCTTATGATTTCTAATGCAGACAATTAATAAAACTTCGACCATTGGGTTAGTTGAGATTAATTTCCATCTTACAAGTGTCCTAAAATGTTGGAAAGCACCAAAACCGACCAAATTACATATGAATAAAATTTTAAAAAATTATTATTATTTTAGTTTACTTGTTAACCATATATATAGTTATTTATCGATAATATATTCAAATAAATGGGATATTCCGTGTACTAGTTAATACGACATATTCATACTAACTAGTGTTGATATATACGTCAATGTGGTATATTTTTCTAATTTATTGCTTAAATGTGTAATTTTAGTGGTAGCACAGAACAGATTGTTCCATTAACTAGAATTTGATAGATTATTGAGTGGAAAATATGCTCTAAAAATGTTACAACAAAACCTCTAATTTAAAGTTTTTTAGATCCAATCTAATAAAATAATTTTAGGGCCACTTTTCTTAAATTTTTTTTAATGGACATCGATCTAATAAAATATTTTTATAAAACTTAGAAGTTGAAACAAATGTGTTTTTTTTTAACTCTGCTCAGGACCGAAGCTGGTTACATACCAGATATAAACTTTCAAATATAGTCTAAATTTTCAGAAACAAAACTCTATATATTGAACTATATTCTAAAATGTTGATAAAAGTAATTGATCATGTTTAGAGATACGTACGCATGCATATTACATAACTTTGTCTTTTATATATGTAATCGTTCGCACTAATATATATATTTTGTAAACTATATATATATGTGGACCATGTGATGCCGTGATGGTGGTAGTGGACGATGAGAAGTGGTAGTGGCTATCACATGTTACTATATGAACTCTTTTTCATTGGTTGCTAAAATTGGTTAATCATTGTCTGCTCCAAAATTAGAAGTCTTTTGACTTTCTTAAACCCCACAACTTAAATCATAGACTCAAAGTCAACTTTATTACCGTGGTAGTAATTTTTTGGGGTCAACTAGTAAGGTGCTAATTGTCTAGCAAAATCAATTAATATTTATTTATTCTTGGGATCAAATCAGTTAAAATATTTATAAGAAAATTTTGCGCGTAAATGAACTCGAATTCCATAAAATAAAATCTAATCACTTACATTGTAATGTTATCTCAACTATTATAGTGCTGCATATTGTAATATTTTAAATTATTGTTGATTTGTTGTGTTTAGGGCAATTTAATATATTTACTAACAATATGGCTCTTACAAATTAGAAAATAAAGAGACAAAACCAAATTCATTAATGATGGTAGTAATCAAGTACAATCTGTAGCAATGAAGAAATGTTTATAATAAATTTGGACAAGTTCATAATTT
Organism: Heliophila coronopifolia; assembly: GCA_900406365.1. Classification (NCBI taxonomy): domain Eukaryota; kingdom Viridiplantae; phylum Streptophyta; class Magnoliopsida; order Brassicales; family Brassicaceae; genus Heliophila; species Heliophila coronopifolia. Next base: position 10,028 of record OVAW01000198.1, on the reverse strand, counting down.
ACTTAATCTAATCATGCCAATCAAATTTCTATTCAACCATGTATATTTATATATCGAAATAAATAGAAGTTACATTAAGGTTTTAGCTACACGTACCTTATACAACGAAATGACGAATAATCTCAATGGAAATAAATAAAAAACGTTATGATATGAGTATATAGGACATGTTTCACATTTCCTTATCTCTGAGCACACTTGGGCCCAAAATTTGGCCCATTGATTAACATGAACTCGTTGTTGGAATGGAAATCATTCAGCTAACTTTTTTCTCATACATCACAACTAAAAATGAAGACAACATTATAAGAATTAAAGAAATGGATATTCAATACAAAGAAATTGAATAACGTAAATTTTTGAGAAAAAAAAACTAAACAATAAATTTCATATTTATTTTAAGGAAAAAGCCATCCCAAAAATCATTTCAAGATCATTTTCTAAAGGAGTTAGATTCAAATCCAAACACAAAACCCTCTTACTACTACCACACCTTTTGAAAACCGGAACCGGAAAAATAAACTACGATGGCTCAAGCCTTGTACTAGACCTATACCATCTCATATGACCACCTAAAGCTTGCCCGTTCCCAAAACTCTGACCTCAAATCGAACACTCGTGCATATGATTTCCTTTGTAATTTTTGGTTAGATGTTTCACATCTTTCTGGTCAATGGTTAGCTTTTGATTTCCAAGCCATATGATCATCAAGGGCTTGAAACGAAGAGAATCTCCGGTTACATGTTTGGCATTCGAAGCTATTAGTTGTATTGCAGTCGGAATATGGTTCATATATACCAATTTGTTTGGTTATGGAGGTTTGTGATAGTAACATGAGACATTTAGCAATGTCTAGATTTTTGATGGATTCTTCGTATTCAGATCTTTCTCGCTTCCTACTAGGAATTTGGGGATAAGGAAAGAAAGTAAATTAAGGATTTGAGTTTTTGTTTTTTCAAAAATGAAAAATATATAATCGAGAGAGTTTATAATGAAGATTGTGAACTTAGGAGTAATGTATAAATAAGAAAAATACACCTAAAAGTTTGACTTTTGACTAAGCAGAAGTCTTTTTTTTTTTTTGAATTTTGAAACTAGAAATATTCATTCAGCACTTGTTGTTTGACTTGGGAAAAATTGACATTTTTCAAATAGTTCCTTCGTCGGCCAGAAGCAAATATACAAGGGTTTATCATCTTTTCAAGTTAATATATCACTACAGATTAAAGAATTTACAAATTTCTAACAAAATGTCAAAATCAGTCGACATAAAGTTTATTTATTATTAAAAATATTTTTTTTTTGTCGACATGTAATATATAATATTATTATTCGGCATAGAGTGATTTAATAAACTTACTAACAATAGACAATTAAAAATTAGAAAAGTAAGAGACCAAACAAAAAAATATCCTTGATGGTAGAAATCAAGTCCAATCCTAAGCAATTAAGAAATGTATAGCTTAAATTTGTACAAGTTCATAATTAATTAAATCTAATCGTGCCATCAAATCCCTAGGAAACCATATATATCGACATAAATTGAAATTGAAATTAAGGTTTTAGCTATGATTTGAGTTAAAATAGTACATGTTTCACATTTCCTTGGGTACATTTGGGCCCAATATTTTGCCATTAAGTCACATGAACTCATTGTAAGAATGTAGATCATTCTGCTAACTTTTTCTTATACATGACAACTATAAATGAACACAACATTAAAAGAATTAAAGAAATGGATATTAATTACAACACAAAAAAATTTAAAAAACATAAATTTTGAGAAAAAGAAGGCTAAACAACGAATTTCATATCTATTTTGGAGAAAAAATATTCCCAAAAATCATTTTCTAAAGAAAAATAGTGTTATGTCATATATATATATATATATATTTGGTCAGCGAAAATAGTGTTACGTTTTTTTTTCTAATTGAAAACTTCGATAAAAAAAAAAGAAATTAGTCGAATATTAAAAAGTTTGGTTTACTAAATGGCATGCATGATAATTTATTGAGAAAGAATTAAGATAAAAGGAGGATAATTAAGAAAAGTGGGTTGGCCATATGAGAGCATTTTGTAGGAGAGCAGTGGTGCCGACTTCTCTCTTCATACAATATTTAAGAATTTAAAATCTAAATAATTGAAATCTTATCTCTATTATCACAAGAAACATTCATTACTAAATTGTTTTTGTTTATATATAAATATCAGCAAGAATTAGAAACTATTAGCTTTACAAAAAGTGTCATATGAACTATGCATATGTATGGTCACGTGATTAGAGTCAAGGTAAACATTTGTTTTGTCCCCTTTAAAAAAAACATATTTCTATTAATTTTTTCTTTCTAAAAAAAATAGTCTTTAAATTTTAGTTTTGTTTCAAATCTCCAAAATTATAACGAATTTCAGGGTCGAACTTGAAAACTATAAAATTGTTAAGTTTGATTTTTTTTCACAAAAAAAAAATCTCGCAAGTTTGTAATAGAAATTTTCATACGCAAACATAGACATAGATGTAAGTAATAACAAAAAAAGGTAAGAACTTTTATGTGTGAATATAGGAAATATATTAAATCAACCAACTCCGTAAAAATTGTATGTTTATTGTTGATATAATTCTCAAAGTAGATTAAAATTTAGACAAAATGATAAACTATTTTTAATATAAATAAAATAAATAACACATGATAGTTGACTATTGTAAAGTTATATACAAACTATAAAGTTACCACTTCAAAGAAATGTTATTTATTTATTCTTAAAATATATAAAAGGTGTATCAATATAATTAATTAAAGTGTAGGGTCTCTATTGCAATGAGTGTGGTTATGGTTGGAACTTGGAAGCAATCAAAAATAATTGCTGAAATTTTGGTTCGAACGAGTTTTTTAAATCCGTTCCAACTAAAACAATATTTATGTGTTATGCGACATTGCAAAAGTTCAATTTAGACATTTAACTTTTCCCATGCAACTTTGGTGTTGTCAGGAAAATTCCGCACATTCTTTTAATCTTTTTGAAATATTTTTATATAAATCTAAAAATTGAACACCAAAAATTTAATAATATTTACAATTGGTAACCTCCTAGAAACAAAATATAAAATCATATCATTCGGTGTTTTAAGTATTTCTATTGATAAGTCGGGCATCTAATCTTCTTCAGTTATTGATGCTGGGTTGGCTGTTGGGCTTGCCAACACAAGAGGAAGACTCCGGCTCATAATATTAGTAGCTCCGGGCGAAAATAAAAAATCTCTCTAATATTATATTACAGTTTTTTTATGGACTCCTAATACCAAATTTTATGGGTCATATTTGTAAAAATATTATTTTTTGTGGTGAGTCTCGGCGGTCGCACCTCTTACCCGTCCTCCTAAACCGGTTCCAGAACTAGTAAAAGACATAAAACTATCAATTTTGGTTCTATATTTGTTCGAATAAAATGCTTATTCCAGTATAGAATAAACTTATAATCATGGGATCGACTTGGTCCTTTAGTTAACTACAAGAAATTCTTGATTTATATATGTGAGTAAATTAAAAAAAAACTGTATGGGTTCATAGTAGCTAGTTTACAATATCATGCATTTAAAAAAAACATTTACCATCGACTCAATTAGTTTTGCTATTTGACTATTTTAACGTTAAGTGTGGCCATTATTTTTTTCATAAAATTAAGAGTTTAATAAGGTAATCAGTGACGAAAATAGTCTGCTGTTTTCCACCTATTCACGAGAATCATATGGTCACGTCGAAGCAGAATGTTTTTAAACTCTATTATTATTAACCTAATGAAGCATTATATTTATTTTAATAATAGTATACTATCTAGTTAATTGAGGGTTTGGCTCAAAATCTTTTGATGACTCAAAGATCCACTTAAACATATAAATAATGTTCTTATGATCTCTAATGCAGACGATTAGTAGAACTTGGACCACTAGGTTCGTTGAGATTAATTTCCATTTTCACTAGTGTCCTAAAATGTTGAAAAGCACTAAAACCGACCAAACTACATATGAATACAATCAAAACTTGTTTATTGTTAATTATTATGTTATGTGAACCATATAGTTATTTATCAATGGTTTCTTCAAATAAATGGGATATTCCACGCACTAGTTAATATACCTATTCTCATACATACTAACAAGTGTTCATATTTCATACGTTAATGTGATATTCATGACTCATGCATCATATATTTGTAATTTACGTATCAATATTAAAAATATGCAATTTTAGTGGTCATAGTCGTACACAAAAAAATAGTACATTAATAGCAATAACGAGAATTTTATAGATTATAGAAGGGAGAATATGCTATTCCATTTCTAAAAACGCTTGGAAAAATGTTTGTTAAAACCTCTAAATTCTTAGATCACATCTTAATTAAATTTAATTTTTATTAGATCTAATCTAAACATATTAAATCATATGGTATTACGGTCGGTTCAATTCACCTTTTTGTGCTAATAATGTTTTTCGGAAAATCGAATTCTAAATATTTTTTATTATATCTTTGTTTAGAATTTTAATTCATGAATAAAAATATTTTTTTATAAACATTCAAAAATATATGCCAAACCGGTAGGTCAAAATACAAAATATAAATATAGTCTAAATTTTCAGAAACAAAACTCGATACATTGAACTCTATTCTAAAACATTAATAAAATTATTTGATCATGTTTAGAGTCGAGATACGCATGCATAAATTACATAATTTTGTCTTTTATATATTTGTATTTTTTTGGCATGAAAATATTTTGTAAACTATATATATGTGGACCATGTGATGGTGGTAGTGGCTATCACATGATTAAATATTCACTTTTTTTAATTGGTTGCTAAAATTGGTTAATAATTGTGTGCTTCAAAATTAGAAGTCATTTGACTTTCTTAAACCCCAGAGCTTAAATCATAGACTCAAAGTCAACTTTATTTCCCTGGCCACACTTGGGCCCATTTTTTTGCCCACTAAGTCACATGAACTCATTGTAGGAATGTAAATCATTCACCAAACTTTTTCTTATACATGACAACTGGAAATGAACATAACATTAAAAGAATTAAAGAAATGGAAATTAATTGCAAACAAAAGAATTTTAATAACATAAGTTTTTGAGAGATAAGAATAAAACTAAACAACGAATTTCATATCCCAAAAAATCATTTCAATATCATTTTCTAAAGGAGTTAAATTCAAATCCAAACACAAAACCCTCTTACTACTACTACTACTACACCGTTTAAAAACCGGCATAGTACGGAAGATATAAACTGTGATGGTTCAACCATTATGCTTGACCTAATGCCGTCTCATGTGACCACCTAAAGCATGGCCGGACACAAAACGGTTAGCTGTATACAATGGCGGATTCAAGGGGGCATGGATTGGCATATGCCCCCCCCCTTAATATCAGGGGAAATTTTTTTCGGAGAAAAAAAATCCTAAGTAAAATTTGACTGTGTTCCCCTAAATTTTTTTTCCCTCCTAAAATTTATTTGCCCTTTAAATTTTCAGAATCGAACCGACACAAACCAATTTTTTAAATTTTTAATCCAACCTATATATAAACTATACGCGAAACAAAAATTTTAAAAACTACAAAGTTTAAAGAAAAACAACTTATATTAAATATACAAACGTGATATGTATAATTAATTAGTTTGATTGTGTTAGGACCTCTGTGCAATGAGTGTGGTTATGGTCGGAACTTGGAAGCAATCACAAATAATTGCTGAAATTTTGGTTGGAACTAGTTTATTAATTTAGTCTGTCCTAACTAAAATAATATTGGTCTGAATATGTGTTATGAGACATTGAAGAAATCCAATCCAGACACTTAACTTTTCCCATGCAACTTTGGTGTTATGGTTTGGAGATTTTGTCAGAAAAATTCTGCACACTCATCTTTAATTTCTTCAATATATTGTATATAAAATCTAGAAATTGAATACCCAAAATTTGATGTACTTACAATTTGAAAACACCAAAAGCATAAAATCATACCATTTAGAAAACTTAAAATTCTTGATTATAGATTTTTTTTTATACTTTATATAATTATTACACTTGCAAGTAGATTTAGGAAAAAGAATTGCGCCGTACTAATATATTACATCATGAATGATTTTCCAAAACATTTTTTTATCAATTATATTGATTTTGCTATTTGACTCTTTTACCATTATTTATAAGATATATATATATACATGGCGAATAATTAATATTTTTAATTAGGAGTTTAATTAGGTAATCAGTGACGTAAAATAATCTAATCTTACCACCTATTCACGAGAATCACATGGAATGCACTTCACGCCGAAGCAGAATGTTATTTAAACTCTATTATTATTGACCAAATGAAGCATTATACTGATATTAACAAAGATTATTCTTGACAAAAAAAAAACAAATATTATAATATATTGTTAATATATTCCCTATGAACATCAAAATAATCTCAATGATTTGGCTCTTTTGATGACTCAAAAATCCACTTAAACATAAAAATAATGCTCTTATGATCTCTAATGCAGAAGATTAATAAAACTTGGACCATTGGCTTCGTTTAGATTAATTTCCATCTTCACAAGTGTCCTAAAATGTTGGAAAGCATCCAAACCGACCAAAATACATATGTCTTCACTAAACAAATTTTTTCCTATTCGTTTATAGTTTTTTTTTTAATTTGAATTTTTATGTTGCATATTTTTTTCTTAATTTTTTTGAACAAAATTCTGTTTAGTACGATAAGAAAATAAATATTGTTTCGACTGAAAAGTAAAGTAGATATTATATTGTTTGGTTAAATGTTAATTTCATGAAAAACATTTTTTTTTTATAATTAAGTGAAAAAATTATTTTGAATGTTTTTAATAAGATCGAGATTTATTTTGAAGTATATATAGATCGAAATTTATTTATTAAGATTTTAATAACTTCGAAGTTCATTTTATAGTATATAATCGAGATTTATTTTGCTGGTTTTTATAAAATTTGAGTTTTATTTTAAAATTTATATGGATCAAAATTTATTTTACATTTTTTCCCTATATTTTACTTATGTTTTTCTAAAATTTTACTTATATTTTTTAATGTTTTTATAAGAACAAAAAGTTGTAAAAATTAACAATATATAAATATAAGATTTTAGTGTCGGGATTTTAATGATTTTTTACAAATACATATATCATAAATTCATAATAATATTTATTTTCAATAAAATTATAATGTATCCAACATTGAAAGTTTTTAAAAATATATTTGATATGTTTTACTTGACTTCCTCAAAAACGTTCACAAAGACTGTAATATTTATCTCATTCATCTTATTTAAATTTGTAAATGTTTTGGTTTTGGTTTTCCTCGGACTTATATTTTTACGAACTGTTTTTATAAAATATATAGTTGTGTAAGATGTTGTTTATTTTTATAGTTATGATTGTTTTTTTTTTTTTTTTTT
>OVAW01000197.1:0-19834 GCA_900406365.1 Heliophila coronopifolia | reverse complement strand
ATGTTATGAATATTTGATGTTTTATTTAATAATTTAATTACATTGNTGATGTTTTATTTAATAATTTAATTACATTGATTAACATTGAAGAAACAAAAGTAATATTATTAGAAGAAAAAAGTTCTACATATTCGTATGAGACCAATAAAACAAAATAATTTGCAACTTAAATAATTAAACCTTAGAAATTCCAAACATAGAAATATAAACCAATGTATATGAATAATTATTTGAATATATTTTTTTGCGGTTTGATTTTTTTCACTGGTTTGTAAGGTATTTGGAAGTTTTGTGGAGCCTAGCTTAAAGTAATTTTGATATTTTCTTTTTATTTTTGTCAATGTAATTTTGATATTTCCATGTTAATAGTTAGTCTCTCAAATATATATATTTTTTTTTTTTTCAGTTTAGTCTCCTAGGCCATTTTCCCTGTTGAAAAGATGATTTGTCTAATTTAATCATAAAAGTATATATATCTTTTGGTGATTACCATTAAAGCAAATTATAAAATTCAAATATAATTAGTAATTACTGTTTACAAAAACAACCATGCAGACGTTTAAGCCGCTAAAAAATCTCATATGCTTCTAATTTAGGTTAACAAATAATAGGAAAATTTATGTATTGTCTTAATTTAGATTAAACCTTTTTAATTAGTTGTTATAATTAATTTTGTACCTCTTTTGTTTATAAAATTTCTTGATTGTCTTCTTTGGATGATTTTTGAATTAATCCTCTCTTTTAGTTGATTTGTTGGCTTTAGGCTTGTCATCCTTATTAGGTATACTAAGCTTGATCCCCCCTTTAGGTAGGCTGAAAAAATTAATTTTATTTGTATAAAGATCACATATTTTTTAAACAGAATAATAAAACATCAAAGATTTAATTTGAAACTTGAGTTTATTTCATAACTTTCTCCAAAAATTCCGCAAAGATTTTTTCACAATCTTATAATTTTGACACGGGACTTCCATTGTTGTTTGAGTGTGTCTGAAGTTAGCAATGTCTGTGAAAGATACTTTCGATGGATAAGTGATTTTAGAGAAGACTATAGTTTTTTTTAAGTTTTTAAATCGTTTATTTTAGTTAGATNCTTAATCGACCAAATGTAGAATGAATAAAATATTGATTTCAGTATGCATTAAATTGATATTAAAAGATGAAGTGAATAATTTGTTTAGTGCATGAATCTATGTGGTAAATTTTTAGAAAAATATGACGTTCAATATTATATATGTTAAAAGCATAGGATATATTATATAATTATCTTAAACTGAGTTAGTCTTTGGAAAAGAAAATTTTAAAAGAATTAGCGTTCGGAAAAAAAAATTAAAATAGAATAGTCCATTACCTTAACAAATTACTAAATTAGTGTGGTATTTTTGTTTCTTTTAAATTTGTAGCCACTCTATATTGATTTTTTTAATAAACAATTTAGTGTTAGGAAGAACTATATATAATAATTACTATTCTTCTATTATTTATAATTTTCTAAAGACATTTGAAATAATTGTGTACAAACTAAATATTTGTTTTTTAGAAATTTTCCCTTTTAATATATTGTAGATGTGAAAATTAATAGTAATTAATTTTTTTTTTTGAAAATTATTTGAAAATTTAATATGTTCAATTTAATTCCGAAAGAGAAATAATAGTATTTACATTTATACAAAAAAAATTTGTATATTAGTTTTTTCTTTTAGGGTTTTGTTTTAAAAAATAGTTCAAAGATTTTTATGTATTGTTAAAAATATATTTTTAAATTTTTGCATATTTATATGAATGCTTTTATATATTTTTCTTATTAATTGTTTTTTATTTAGTTTTTTTTTTCTAAAATGTTGGTATTTTTAGACGACAAAAAAAAACAAAAATGTTGGCATTTTTGTCTTTTTATTCAATATATTTTCATTGTTTAGATTGTTATATATATTTTTGGAAGTTTAGTTGGAAAAAATAAATAAGTTAGGTTTATACTAAAAGAAATAATTTTTTATAATATTTAGGGTTTTTTTTTGTTAAAATTCTTCATGAAATTATATGTGTTTATGTGTTTGTTAAAATTTTAGTAAATTTGTGTGAATGGTTTTTTCTTGTAAATTTTTTTTTGTAGTAATTTTTTATTTATTTTGTGTTCCTAAAATAATGGCATATTTGTAGGAATTTGTTTATATTTTTAATTTTCGTTTTTATTTAACTATTTATAGCCGTATATCTTAAATTTTTTTTTTCTAAAATTTTTTCGTTTATATTTTTTTTTTGACGTTATAAATATATATTATTTTGCTGTAATTTTTTATAGCCATCATAATTGACTTTTTCATTTTAAATTAGAATTTGATTAGTCAAATTCTATACAATTAATGTTTAATTAATTTAGGGGTTTTTAACTAATACTATGAATTAATATCATTTGATAATTACTAAACTAACCTTCTAGTATATTTAATTTTTCAATGGCATTTGATGTAATTTTTTACAAAATTAAGGTTTTTTTGTTAAAAGTTTTGTGTTTTAATATATAATATAGTAGATATGATTACCAGAAAAAAAAAGTGTGTTTTCAGATCTGCCTACGCTAAAGTTTCTCTACGTGATGATAATCTCGTCTTATGATTCGAAGACAATACATGAACTTTTGGTGTGAGACAATCAAGACACAATAAAAACATATTTGTAAAATTATGCAATTTATGAGATAATATTTGATATATTGGCAAACAGAAATTTGACACAAAATCAATTGAAAAATATGTATTTGTGAAATATTATCTTATTTTGCAGTGTCGATATAAGATGAGAAAAAACCATTGTTCCGAATATTTTGAAAAAAGTTAACAGCAAATGGTTAATATTTATTTGTTTCAGGTTAATATTATTGGAAAAAAAAATTATATATATATCTAAGCCCAAAAACTTCAAATGAATAAATAAATAATACTAAGAATTATCACATTATAAAATAAATTATAGCTGTTTAACATATTTTATTTTTATTTATTTTATTAATAAAACATTCCTTTTATTTACCGTTGTTCAAAATTATCGTTGATAAATTTCAGATCATACCCGGAAAAAAAAAATCTTATAAAATTCAATAATACAAAAAACAAAAACACAAGAATGCCACAAAGCATAAAATTAACATTGCAGAGTCTTACATCACTAATGTACTTATTGCAAATAGCTTAAAAACACAAGTTCCAGTGATACTCAGCTTAAACAAAAGGTTCGGTAAAGCTGAACGCAACCGAAGAAATCAATTCCTTTATTTTTTGCAAACGAGAGATAAGAAAATTGTGAAACAAAGCTAATTAAGTAAAAAGCTCTTACTTCTTCAATAGGGTAGCACTGCATTGCGCCATGATCTTTGAAGCTCTCGTGATCGAATTCGTCATGTAGAAATTCTCAACCGCAGCTTGGAACGGTGTCTTGCTCATTGTCTCCTTGCATTCGGGTTTCAATGACGGTCCAAAAGCTGCTGGCTCTAGCTCATCTGTGTGGAGTAGATTTGGCGCGACGCTTTTGATTCTTAAGCGAACACCTTGGATTGAGCTGTATGGAAGTTTCACACCTGAGACTTCGGCTAAGGCTCTTACTATCTTCCAGTCATCTCTTGCGTCACCGACTAGGGGAACCGCGGGGACGGTTTGTTGGGTAAAGCCCTCGGTATTTTCGTATGTTCCTTCTTTCTCGGTGAAGGCTGAGGCAGGGAGGACAACGTTTGCACGGTAAGCTGCTTGGTCTCCATGGTGTCCTTGGTAAACGACGAACGCATCTTTAGGAATTTTGTCGAAGTCTACATCGTCTGCTCCCATTAAGTAGACGAATTTTGCAGACTCGAGTGCTTTCGCGGATTGTTGAATGAGACCAAGATCTAGAGAAGCCGCTTGAGCAGCGTATAGAAGGAGGAAATTGAGACCGTTCCAGTCTGGTCGGACAACATTGTTGGCTTGTGCAATGGATTCAACAGTAGAGAGGATAGCATCTTTATCTGCTCTGTTGAAGAGTCCCGCACCAACAATGATAGCGGGGTTTTTGGCATTCTTGAGAGCCGAGCAGAACGGGTGACTTCCTGCAGCAATTTCTTTCAGTGTATCGGGGCCAGTCCCGAGGTGTTTGCAGTCGTAGTTGAATTCTGTAGGTGGACCAATATATGCAACCTTTGCATCCGATGCACGGACTGTCTTGCAGATCCTAGCGTTAACCATTGCAGCTTCGATCCTCGGCTGGTAAAAATAGAAGGAAACAAGTGAATGTTACCGCTAAAAAACCTACACAAGGTTGATACCGCCTGAACACAGTTTAAACATCTATGGTTTTAGAAACCTAATTCAGTTTGCTTCTCCATTTTAACTTTTTGTGTATTCTAAATCTTAATATGCACAGAATCTTTAACCGGGTTAAGTTTGTTTTCCCGCCTCAACTATACCCTGGTTTCACCCTCAACACAGTCTAATACGCACAGAATCTTTAACCGGGTTAAATATGTACTTATCAAACTATTGATTGCATTACAAAACTAAATAAATTTTTACTATCACTTTGTTACCCATTAACCGCAACCGCTTTATTAGTGATTTAGCGTCTATTAAAAAGAGCTCAAAAACAAATAAACCAACAAATAAACTGACGAGTTATTATCGAAAACTTTGAGTAAGTGATTTTGTCGGTTAACCAAGTTTTCGTGCCACTTTTGACAGACACTTAAATCACTTATACAAAAATGGTTGCAGTTAGTAATGAGTAATTAAGCCCTTAATTAAAGTTTATGTGGGTTTATAACACAATTAATAGTAACCCTACAAAGAAATAGGCCGAAACTCACCTGGGTACCGACTAAAAGGAAAAGATCGGCGTTCTCAAGTCCACTGATGCTACTGTTCATTAGATATCTGTACCTAAAATCAGCGTCAACACCAACAGCTGTTCCTTCACACCAGACATTGTCTGATCCCATTCGGTTAATGAAGTCCTTCAATACCATCATGGATTCTGCATCGGATAGCTGACCTGCTACACCAACAATCTCTTCGGGCTTCACCTGATGAATGATGTCACCAACAACAGCCAAGGCATCACGCCAGCTCACTTCCTTGAATCGACCATCAGAATCTCGAATCATAGGCTCGCTCAGCCTTTGTCTTTTCAGGCCATCGTAACAAAATCGGGTTTTGTCAGATATCCATTCTTCATTTATATCCTGTATAAGGACAGGACAATCACACACAGATTCATCATCCAGCAAAATTTATTCATAGTAATGTTTTGATTGGGTGGGCAAATTAACCGAACCAAAGAAACTGACTTGAACCAACCCAAAATAAATCTATCCGAACCCGAACCAAATTTTGAAATTATCCGGAATGGTTTAATCTTTTTTGTACCAAATTGCTCGAACCGAACCCGAATTATATGGAACCAAACCGAATTACCCTAATTAACCAAAAAATTTAGAAAACTAATATATTTTTTTATTAAAGTATATAAATATGTTAGTTTTACTTAAAATATATAGTAGTATTATAATTAGTTAATTACTTAAATCACTAAATTTTAATCAGCAATTAGTGGTTTTTTGCTATTGTGATGATGAAATACAGCATTTTGTAATCACTCATCATAAATACTTCTTTTTATTGAAATCATCATTACACGATTATCCAAATATTGTAAACCCCAACCAAAGTATATTTGGATTTCATTTGGTTAGCATATCTATTACCCAAACCGAACCAAAATACCCAAACTGATCTGAATAACAGTAGACAAAAATACCTCGTTAAGGCGCGGGATGATACGCATAACCTCTGGTCCTCTACTATCAACACGGATGTTGGACCCAACAGCGTCACTAACATCAATGGTTTCTGTTCCTTTCAACTCCCAGTTTCTGGCTTTAAAGGCAAAGGGCTTTGAGGTCAAGGCTCCCACAGGACAGATGTCTATAACGTTTCCAGAGAGTTCACTAGTCATAAGCTTTTCAACATAAGTTCCAATTTCTTCTCCACTACCACGACCAAGCATGCCAAGATCCTGAACCCCAGCAACTTCGGATGCGAATCGTACACACCTATAAAGACATTAGAAATGCATATTCTAATTAATAGGATAGTAGTGTATGTATCACATTAAACTAAACAATCACACTAGAAGCTATATCGATTTTATTAACCTTGTACATTGGATACACCGAGTCATAACAGTCTTCACAAGAGGACCGAGGTTTTTATCAACAACAGATCGTTTCATCTCAGTGAAACGGCCTCTGTCAGATCCAAAAGCCATAGACTGATCTTGAAGATCACATTCTCCTCCTTGGTCACAAATCGGGCAATCCAGAGGATGATTCATCAACAGAAACTCCATCACTCCCTCCCTTGCCTTCTTTGCTATTGGTGTGTTGGTCTTGATCTTTGCCCCTGTTAGAAATAATCTTAGAATTCTAGCATAATACTGCAAAATAAACCTCGAATTACATTAAAAAACTATATCATGAACCTTCAAATTAACTTTTTCACCATAATAAATGCAAATTAAACTACGTTTATTTTGCATTTTTATCTATTCTTCGGTAGGCATACTTACTAAGTTAAAAGCAAACCTCAAAACCAACGAAAAACTTATAAAGCTTAGCAGAGATTCAAAACTCCACACTTGGAAGATATCACCAGCTCAGGTCAAAATATGGAGAAACAAAATCCCAAAAACGAAAATCATCTCAGGTAAACTCTACAACCTTTAAAGTTAATGAATCTCTCACATTATATTTCTTGTTCATCATCATCAAAACAAAACCTAACAAATTTGGAAGAGAAATGCAGCTTATATTCGAATATGCCACAAGCTATCTGCAATCAACAGGTAAAATCAATAACACCAAATCCCAAATTATTCTAGCAATCAACAACCAGATCAATAAACTAAACCTAACAAATTTGGAAGAGAAATGGAACTGATATTCTAATACGCTGCAAAATTTCTGCAATCAACCGATAAAATAGCACCAAATCTCAAATTGATCTAACAATCAACGTTAAGATCAATAAATTTCTGCGTGGAATCCAAATTTGGAAGAGAAATGCAGCTGATATTCTAATATACCACAAGCTTTCTACAATCAACAGATAACAACAAATAGCACCAAATCAAAGATCAGATCAATCCATTAGAATGAAAATTTGATCGGGAATCCAAACTTTTACTGAACTAACCAGGAAGTGCAGGCATAGCACACGACGCTACAGGCTTAGGAGACTTTTCAACCTCAACAAGACACATCCTACAATTTCCAGCAATCGACAAACGAGAATGATAACAAAACCTAGGAATATCAACTCCAGCGACCTCACAAGCCTGAAGAACTGTAAATCCCTTAGGGATTTTGACCGGGTGACCATCAACAAAGACCTCGATCAAATCCTCAGGATTCGAAACATGGACGCGTGCTCCACCTACAGGATTTCTGGGAGGGATAATCGGTGTCGGCTCAGATTGAGAAACAGCGGCGGCGGCGGCGGCTTCGGGAGATTGGAGCTCTGGTTTGGAGACGATGGAGCGGAGGAAGAATGAAGAGGTTTGAGGATGGAGAAGACGAGAAGATGATCGTATTGTTCGGGAAGCTAAGAGTCCTAATCCCATGGCGTCGGCCGATCTGTAACTTCTTCTTCTTCTCTGTGTGATTTTTCTCGATCTTGTTGTTGTTGTCTGTTGAAGTATTTGTGAGAAGGAGAGAGAGACACGAATGAATGGGTTTAGGGCTTTTATGGGCCCGAAGGAGTGAGTTTTGGGCTTTATGGGCTTTGTTGGGATATTAGAAATGGGCTTACATTAAGCCCCTGAAAAAATAAGCCCATTTTAAATAATCCCAACATGAAATTTGAATATTTTCTTGAGTCTTCTGACTATAGTCGTCAAATGGGCGGGCTGCCCCGCGGGCTAAGCTCAATCCGTACCGCCACGGTGAGGTCATATCGCGAAAAATTAAGCACATTTAACTGGTGGGTTATAAATGTTGACACACATTTTGCCCGCGGTTATACGGTTTCATCCGTTTAGCATGTTTAGCTCGCTTTTAATTGTACTAATTTATTTTTAGTTTTATTAATATAGTCCGTGGGTATAACCATTAATTATTTAGTTTTAATTGTATTAATAGATATAGCCATTAACCCATTACAATTTACAATATGTTTCTGATGTTTTTTGAGAGTATTTTGGCAAAAACATTTATGTATTTGGATATTGGATATTTTATTTTGAAAAAAAAATTGAGTATTTTGGAAAATAGGCGGCGGGCGAACCCTCGGGTGACCGCTTTTTTGGAGTTTAGTTATAGTTTTCATTATTTTGGTCTGCGGACTATCACGGACTATAAATTTTTCACACGGGCTTCAGCTCTACTTCTGAGTCACTAGTAATCCTATCATTTGATTTTTACTTCTACAACATATTTTTTTTAATGAGATTTAGATTGTCAAATAAATTTATTGTGGTCCGCAATAAAAAAAATAAATTAATTTAATTTGATTTGATTAAATTAACTAGGACCTAGTTTTTTTTTTATCATTAGCTCTAGTAGCTAATTTAAATCTAACTAATTTATTCTCAACCGAAAACATCTGAGTTTGAACTCTGATCATGATGTAAAAACACAGAGATCAAACACTAGACTCTTCCACAACTTTTTTTTATTCTTAAAAAATTTAGAGATTAGTTTTTCAATTAAATAAAAATGAAACTAAACAATGGACTGTAAGTAGTTTTTCTTTTTATTACATTTAATTAATTGTTTTGGAAGCATGATTTTTTGCTAATACATGAAATTATTTTACCTCCAAAATTATTATCACATGTTCCATTAAAATGTTTGATTGCATGGGTTCAAAATAATTAAAAAAAAAAAATAAAAAAAAATATTTAAATATAATGCATTTTGAAAAAATTAATTTACCAAATTAAAATAATCATAATCTGAATTTAATTGAAAACGTAGAAGAAGAAAAACAAAGAGAAAATAATTATGTGATCACTTAAAATTAAAATATCAGTGGATATTTTGAGATCACTCAAAATTACAAACTTATCATTATACTTTTGATTTTATTTTATATTTTAAGATTTTTGGTATAACGTGCAAATTATCATATGAATATTGATGTTTCTTTAGTTAAAACAAGGATTATTGTAAATTAAACCATAACTTTCTAAAAAATGGTAAAATAAACTTTTTTTTTACAGTAAAATAAACCTAAATCTATTTAGATATGGCAAAATAAACCAAAAACTATCACAGTTAGGCAAATGTTAAATATTAACTTGATTGTTATAAATTAAACCTAACCTTTTAAAAAATAGTAAAATAAATCTAATACTTATTTAAACTTTAAAAATATAAAATAAATGGAACAAATGGTTTCCACCCCTGTTGATTTAGCGCCAGGTCCGGGGTTCGAACCCGGGTGTCTCCAGTTGAGGAGGAATTAGATACTACTAAATTAGCCAGTTGAGCTAGTTAAAAAAAAAAAATATAACATAAATTAATCAATTTAAGCATAATAAAAGAAATTCAAATATGTTTTGGCTATATTTAATAAAAGTAATAAAAGAATCTATGTAATTGTGAATATTAAACATTAAATAAGAAAATAAAAGATTTTGTTCGAATAAAAAATCAATATTGCAAAAAAAAAAGAAACGAAAGCAAGCAGACATAAAATTTATTTGAGTTTTACTTTAAGATTTTTGTGAAGTTTTTCCTCGCCCTCGTCGACACCTCCGTTTATTTTATTTGACTCATATTTCCTAAGAGAAAATATTTGCAGTTTTTTTATTTCACTACAAGAAAACAATTGATTTACGATTAAATTCGACTCAAACACTAGTTATAAATTAACGACTATTTAGTAGCTGATAGCGACCAAAGTGAGTGCAATCGTAAAGCAGTCCAAAATTTGCGAAAAAAATAAAAATCCTCATTAAATAGTTGTAATTTTACGATTAATTATTTTGCGACTATTTAGAGACGAATATGAATATATTCAGAAAGTAGTGATTAATTTGTGGCCGATATTATTTAGTTGCAAATCTGAGCTCTAAAGCTTAAACCGTTAAGATGTCAGTGGCAGTCCCAAATCTGTTGCAAATTAATTTGTGACTATATGTGAATTACGAAATAGTTTCAAATTTGTGATGACTTTGGACGAAATTTATTCGGTTGGAAATGTAGCAACGAATTTTCGATGAAATGTTATAAAAATATAAGATTAATTTGATGCAAATCAATTTTGCAACTAACATGTAGTCATAAGATTATATTTATTTTTTTATTGAAAAAGTTAAAATTTAAATAAGTATTAGGTTTATTTTACTATTTTTAAAATGTTTAGGTTTAATTTACAATAATTAAGTTAATACTTAATATTTGCCGAACTGTCATAGTTTTTTGTTTCTTTTATTATGTTTAGTAAGATTTATGTTTATTTTACCGTATAAAAAGGATTAAGTTTATTTTACCATTTTTCGAAAGATTATGATTTAATTTACAATAATCCCGTTAAAACACGTTGAAAGTATTAGTTGCCTAACTTTGTAATTTTTTTTCGTTTGGTTAGGTTTACGTGTAAGTTTAAACTAATATTAGTCATTTAGTCTAATCTTTGAATTTATTTTGATGGACATTACAGGTAGACATGATAACTTTATTCTTTAATTCGATTGATTAGATTGTCATAAAAATTGTAATTATTAAATTTGAGAAACAAATATCATTACCGTTTAAATTTAATCATATATGAATATGTGTGTTTTTACACTTGGGTTTGAACCCAAAATTTTAAGGTGAAGAGAAACTAATTAGGATAATTAGCTTTAAAACTGAAACTAAGATAAAAAAAAAATATAACCAAAATAAATGTTTGTTGTAAAAAATAAATTTTGTGGGATGAAAATTAATTCTAAAATTATATAGCGAAATTCAATGTTTGATCTTATTCGATTTATCCGGAATTCAATGTTTGGGTGCATATTGGAGTTTATCCAGAATTTTTTCTATGATATGTACTTTTTAAGAAAAAATATATACGGGTATAATTATATTGTATATTCTAATTTGTTTGTCCATTTGAATGTTCAAACTACATATCTTCGTTAACGAATTACACCGTAAACAAAAATTATAAGATAAAAAAAGCACTCCACCTTTTCACCTATATCTGCCAATGGGTATAGGTGAAAAGATCGTCTGAGATTAGTTTTTAAGTTAATTTACTATGGAAAAAAGTTAATTTCATAATATATTTTTTTTACTTTTTAAGTTTTAGACTAAACCGTATATCTCCGTAGCTCGGACGTTAAACATATTTTAGATTATTTCCTTTGATTGTCTACTATGATAATATATTGTCATCAAATTCTATATTTTTTTATAAAATCATAATTTTTTTTGGCAAATATTGAAATGATTTGACCTCCAAAATAATTAGCTCAAGTTGCATTAAAATGCTTATTAGATGGATTTGACTTCTTTTCTCTACTAAATATTATAAAAATATATAATTGGAAGTTTGATTTTATTTCTCTACTAAATATTATAAAAATATATAATTGGAAGTTTAGAAGAAAAAAAAAATAAAGAGTAAAAGTTTATGCGATATGGATAGAGCTGTCAAATCGAACGGATTGCCTCGAGCTTAGTCTAACATGCACTGTCACGGGTAAGTTATGGGTACAAACTTTTCTTCTGTGAATTTTTGCGGACTGTTAAATTTAGTTCATTTCTGTCCGCTAGTTTTTGCGGGCGGGCCACGGATCAGCCTGCTTATATATTATTTTGTATTTAAATTTTTTAATAGCCTAAATCAAAAACAAATATCATCTAATTAAATTATATGGTTCAATTTAAAATTATATTTAAAAATATATGTATTTTGCCAAAAAAAATAATTTGTATTTGGAATGATATATGTATATTTTAAAAAATTAAAAACTTTTACAACAAAAATTATAATTAAATAAATCTATTAAAAATAATAAAAAATTTGAACTAGCATGGGAACATCTATTATATTCATCGAGTTGTCCACCAATTTGATAGATGTATATATATATGGGATGAAAGAGAAGAAATAATATTACAAAATATCATTGGATATTTTGAGATCACTCAAAATTGCAAAATTATCATTATACTTTTGATTTTTTTATGATGTGCAAATTATCATATGGATGTTGACGTTTCACTGGTTAAAACACGTGGAGGTATTAGTTCCTCAACTTTGTATTTTTTTTTCCATTGGCTTTTGGTTTACGTGTAAGTTTAAATTAATATTAGTCTAATCTTCGAATTTATTTTGATGGACATTACAGGCAGACATGATAAGTTTATTTTTTTAATTCGATTGTCATAAATTATTATAATTATTAAATTTGAGAACAAATATCATTACCGTGTAAGTATAATCATACGTGTGTTTCTATACGCTAAGATCGAAGTTTGAATCCAAATATTTCAAATTTAAAAGAAATTAATTAAAATTTAATCAGCTATTAGAACTAGCTAATAAGTAAATCAAATATGAAATATGTGTTGTAAAAATTGAATTTGTAGTAGTCTAATGAAAATTTACACTAAAATCATAAAGCTAAATCCAATGTTTGATCTTATTCCATTCATCTAGGATTGGGTGTATAAAGGCATATCCAAAAAAAAATTCTATGAGATCCAAATTTTTTTTAAAAAAATATATGGTATAATTATATTGTATATCCTAAAAGAAATTTTTGATTTGGATGCGCAAACTATTTCTATTAACAAATTAGACCCAAAAAAACAAAAACAAAAGTTATAGGATGAAAGTACATCCCACCTCTTTATATACATCCACCAATATGTGTGTATAGGCGGATCTAGTGAAGATAGAAGTGGAACATGGACTCCACTCTTTTTTTTTACCTTTTAAATTGTTTTATATAATTACCCATTATTTTTAATGAAATGTCGATAAATGCCCGTAAAAAAAATTATCCAATTTTTTTTTTTTTGCCAATAGCTGATTTCATTAATCGGAAAAAAATACAATCTATTAGGGGGCAACCCACATGAGGTAAATAAACTCATTAAAATGTAGAATAAAACTCATTATAGGGTAGAAAACAAACTCTCTCCAAGAGAGTAAGAGACCCTAACACATGTAAAAAACGCTCGCAATAGAGTTTTTACAACATTCACGATGGTTCTAAGTCATGTAATGAAACACCCCGACCCCGAAGATACTGGTAAAACCAGAAACCATGATGTACTACCCTAGATTGATATCTATCTTAACATAACTAATAAAACGGATAATGACACTTACACTTATTACATTTAAAACATAAATATAAAAACACAAACAACTTTCGTCTTCTTCACCTTCGCCATTAAAGATTAGATATCTCACTAACAAATTTCAGACGAATAGATCTAGCGATGCAAACTACAAATCTCGCGGTCAATTGGCCAAAAAATTTCAATATAAGAATATTATTTATATTTATAATGAAAAATTAGAATATTTAATTTTATATAAATATTTTTGTATGCTCTAATTAAAAATAAATTCTAAATCCGTCACAAAAGATAAAAGCGTGATGGATATTATGCAAATTGTTTGCCTCTTTTTTCTTAGTAAATTTGATATTATTTTAGTATTTTGTTTGCTTTCATCTACGATGTGTTTGCCTCATCTCGTTTTCATTGGTCAAACACGTGGAAGTATTATAAGTTGCAACTTTATTTTATTATAATTATCATTTTGTTTAGGTTTTTTTTCCGGCGATTAGGTTTACGTGTTAGTATAATTATTTTTAACCAAAACTTTGTATTAGTTATGTTAAATATTGATATAAAATTCCTTTAATTTCGATTGCTATTATTAATAAATTTATCATTACGGGTCTCACTTTTATGATAGGTATGGTGACGGTGTAAGATAAAGCCTGATTGATAAGGTGTCACTCTTATTATTTGAAAATTGAACTTGTCTAAGGAATGAGAAAAACAAATAATATCAAATCGTCATTCGATTTATTGAAATTACTCAATGTTATAAAGTTATAATTATAATTATAATTCGTTTTAATTTTTTCAATATTTTTGGTATGAAGTGCAAATTTTCATATGACTTAATAGTGATGCTTTATTAGTTAAAACACGTGGAAGTATTAGTTGCAAGTTGCAACTTCAGATTTAGATTGGAATTGCGACGTTGGAGGAAGACATGATAAGTTTTGTTTTTTTTTTAATTCGTTTGATTCGATTGTTATAAATATTATAATTAATAAAAAAATTCATTACGGGTGTCACTTTTATATGAAAGGTTGACTTCAAATTGCGACTGTATAGGACAAAGGTGATTAATATTATATCGAATAATATTTTTTTTTTTTTAATTTTAAACTATTTTTGTTTGCTGGTGACAAGTAATCTAGTAATTATTGTTATTTTTGTGTGTTTACATTATAATTAGAGTTTTGAATTTAAGTGTTTGAGTTGAAGAGAAACTATTTAAAATTAAATTAGTCATTCAAATCGATAAAAAAAAATATATTAAAGCAAGTCCATTCTATTCGCGGGCTATGCAAGCGAATCTCCGTAATTATGCAGTTTTATCCTGTAACATTTTTTGGCCTATATATCATAAGTTCAATTGTCTATTAGTCCAAGTAAGTAGTTAAATTTAAACTTATATGCGATCACTCTTTTTCTATGCAGTGAGGTCATAAAAATTTCAAACAACAAATTTCACATGGTTTTCAACCTCTCTGTCCACTAGTTTCTAGCACTTACAAAATACTTATGGCGGAAGTCCAAGTGTTCATTTGATAACTATAGTAACCGATGTCCTTTAGTCAAGTGGTTTGAGGCTACTAGCATGACCTTGGTATCGGGAGTTCGATTTCCCGCCTCTACGATGAGGTTTCCCTCTAGTAGGATTTAGGCTAATGGGCCGGCCTGTTGTGGCCCAAATGTTGACAAAAAAAAAACTATAGTAATGACCTAATATTAATTGACAAATCGAAATGATGTCAAGATTTATAATTTTGAAAAGATAAATTTGGTAAAAAAACTTTAACATCCCAAAAACTGTAGAATACTCATGGTTTTGAGAGACCAAAAGTAATCTACATTTATCTTTTGGCTAAAAAGCATAAAGTACATCAATTCATAGATATATCAATTAAAAAAAATTGTTTTATTCACCACAACTAGACATTCCACTTATTTTTTGTATTCAACAATTTCTCAAAATTGTCGATTGAAACCAATATATTATTTATATCACTAAAGACCAATACTATTTATACAAGAGTTTTGGTTCTAAAATTTGAAAATTAATTTTTGTGTACAAAGATATTTTTTAGTCCTATTTTTTAATTATATTTTAATCTTAAATTTTTTCTTTTCCACTTTCTCTGCCTTGATTCGAATTCATGGTATGGAATAATGCTCTCCAACCAAATGAGCTACGTGATCATGCTTTTAATCTTTAATTTAAATCTGTTATTTTATATATATTTTTTGTTTTACTTTGGACCTACAAAATTTTAGGTAGCTCGAGCTCGGGTAATAGTCATGTTATTCAGGTTGTCAAAGTAGGGTAATAATCATGTTATTCAGGCTTGCAAGCTAAATATTAGGCGTCTATGACCGCGCTTCGTAGACATATGTTGGCCAAAGTCCTGCCTGTGGCTAGAAATATTTTTTTCTTTTCTAAAACTCAGTTTTTATAAAATAAACATAATTCATTTGAAATTACATTTCTTTTTGTCAATACATTTTTATAAACTAAAATTTGTATTTTTTTGTCAAATAAATAAATATAAACATAAAATAGACGAATTTAACAGATAAAAAATTGGAATCTAGAGATGTTTTTGTTTGAGTTAAAATGTATAATCAATCAAAACTTTGATGAAGATGGATTAGATAAAATAAATCACATTTGTTTTTGGACTAAATCTGTTATATCCTTGACCAATCCATAACTACGTAGATTGAGTTAAGCCTGTAGGGCATCCGCTTAAATCGACAGATTCGCATATAATTGAGGAAAAAGAAGTTAGATTAGAACTTACTGTTATATTAATATTATATAACCAATATGGTAGCTCAATAGTTAAAAACATAAGAAACAAAACATAAACTACTCTTCGTGTTCGATTTTTATTGAAAATCATTTTATCCTATCCTCCTCGTTTGGGTAGCCGAAATTGTCACATCTTTATACCAACTAAAAACTCGATAAACAAAACCAGTGACAGGAAAGCACGAGTGGATCTAACTTTTTTTTTTTTATGTAAATTTGCTTCTTTCTTTTTTTTTTTAATTTTGTCTAATGTAAAATTGGACTAAACCATCCTCCAAAATTTTTTTCGCTTAACTAAATGTGAAAGACAAATGGCCTAATGATTATCACATATGTGTTTTTATACTGTGATCTCGGAGTTTGAACTTGGATGTCTCCAGTTAGGCCTGGGCAAATTATCCGCCCGATCGGATATCCGAAACCCGATCCGAATTAGAAGAACCCGAACCGACCCGAACCTATTCAATTACCCGATCGGGACCAACTTTGATATTCGAATGGATACCCGAATTCTCGAATTATAAAAAATTATATATATAAATTATAATTATAACTTATTCATATATTTTTAAAATCGATTTTTATGATAGAAATTCTTGTAAGTTTAAATAAATATAAATTATGTTTATATAAAAATATTAGAAGTGTTTATTTAACAAAGTCAATGTGAAACATTTTCTATTGAAATTTGAAATAAAATTTTCAATTTTTTAATCTTTTTAATTGTACTTTGAACAAAAAACTCAAAGCATATTAACCAAATTTATTTTAAAATATATATACAAATAAAAATCTTAAACCCGAATAAGTTTTATGTTGAGATACGAATGCAATCTGAATCCAAACCGGACATGATCCGAACCAGTTGGACTCGAATATTGTTTCTTTACCTAAATTTAGATTTTAAACACATTTTTCGCATTTTCAGCTATTCTACAACTATTATTTCGAAAAAATTAAAATTGATACAAAAATACAATTCTTCACGAGTTATCCGAAATAGTCGAAAACCCCGAATAAAAACCGGAAACCCCAATGGGTTTCATGATCAGATCCTAACCGACCCTAACCCGAAGTTGACCCGACCGAACCGACCCAAAAAATAGTTTTACCCGAATGGGTACTCGATTTCAAGACCCGAAAACCCGAACCCCGAATGGGTCAACCCAAACCCAACCTGAATACCTGAACGCCCAAAGCTATCTCCACTTAACGAAAAACTAAATATAATTAAATTAGTCACTAAAGTTACTAAACCTCCTTAAAATTTTTTTTGCTCCCTAAAATTTCGTCACTTAAAAAAATTATTTGTATTAGACGGCTATCTCATTATAAATAGACCGTACCCTGCAACATGTCTAAAAAAACATTTATCAAGACCGACACTAATCTTGAATGATTAGTTGGATGTTAAAATTCTGAATACTCTAACTAAAGAAAAAAATATTTCATAATAAGTGTAAGGACACAGACATGTTATGATACCCTTATATAAATTAGATTCTTCCAGACAAGACTTTATGAAAAAATTAAATTTAATACAAACCCAAAAAAATATAAACCGCAGTTTCTCTTCTCGACAAAATCCTTATATATAGCTTTAACGTGACGATAAAGAACTGAAAGCAGACGAGAAGCACAAAATCACAGAAGACAGAACACAGCTCACGTGATCTTCCTGTCTTTTTTTTATTGGATAAGCCAATTGAGAGATTTCCCACTACAAAAAAGGGATCTGAACGAAGTTTTTGAGATTAGATCGATTGGGGGGAAAAATATGGGGCGGCTCCGGAGAAGACAAGAGAGTATAGATGAAGAAGAAGAGGAGGAGTTAAACGACGACGTTTCGTCGAGAAGAGGAAGAAGATTTAGTTTGGTTGAGACGTTTCGGTGGCTTGATTCATCGGAGCATCGGAAAATTGATTTCGATGGAGAAAACGACAAACTATTCATTTTCCATCCTAGAAACAGGTGAACTTTTTTTTTTGTCTGTCTTTTTAATTTTTTTACACATTGCAGAAAAAATAATAATTTTGTTTTTTTTTTAAATCTTATCTAGAGTTTCTATTGGGTAATAAGACATTAAAAAATATTAATAATTATTTTTTATAATGAAAATAAAGAAATAATGAAATCCATACAACTTCATAATATTTAGCATCTCTCTAATTTATTTGAAACTTATTATTGGAGTTTCTATTGGGTGCAAAAACATAAAAAGGTTTATTTCAAAAAATTTGATTTTTCTTTTTAAATAATTGTGACCCTAAAATTATTATTATAATAATTATAATAAATAAACCATATTAATATATCATACCCTCTATTTTATTTGGCAGTTATTATTAGAATCTCTGTGCCTAATTTAATTTTTGTTTGCCGGCATAGTTTATTTTATTAGATAAGAATTGTTTTTTTTTAATAAAAAAAATTATTAAATTTTTTATATGATTTATATAAATAATATTCAGCACATTTTTCGAAAGTCAGACTTGTGATTCTGTTTTAGATCTTCTTATTTTATTTATTATGTGACAGCTCCTCATCTTCTTATATTTTTCTTCATTGTTTTTTGATCATATGTGTGTATAATACTATTTTTTTATAGACGTTATAATAAATAAAACATATTAATCTATCATACCCTCTATTTAATTTGGCAGTTGTTATTAGAATCCGGATGCCTAATTTTATTTTATTAGAAAAAAAATTATGTTTCTTTTTTAGAAAAAATAATTAAATCATTTATATGATTTATATAAATAATATTCACCATATTTTTTCGAAAGTCAAACTTATAGGTGATTATGTTTTAGATATTCTTCTTATTTTATTTATTATGTGACAGCTACTCATATTCTTATATTTTTCTTCATTGTTTTTTTTGGATCATATGTATAATAATAATTTTTTATATAGACAGCTAACCTATTAGTAAATTTAAAATATAATTTATTTAAATCATATTTTAAAATTGTTTTTGTCCTTATAAAGAAATCCTACGTTAAGCAACGTTGAACCCTCTAAGTGGAAATGCAATTATACTTTATATTTATTACTATTTTAATTATTTGAAATTGAAATAATTAGGGTATATTGGTAATTTCGGTGTCTTATGTGAAGACATCGAAGATCAGCTTATTAAATGGTTCCGCCAAAGCTGCCGTAGCCAGAGGCCACACGTGGATATTAATCCAACTGTCCTTTTTTTTTTAAATAATAATAAAATATAACAAGTAAAAACAAATGTCAAATTTATATATTAACTTAGTACAGCTAACGTCGATTTTAGCAAATTAAAAGTTTAAACGTTGTTGCTTACAAATTTAAATATTATTATTTTAGTTTTGCTCCTTTTACAATATAAAAACATATATGTTTTTTTTTTTTAACAGTTCAATGGGCTAATTAATACTTAATTAATTTCTCTTCAAATCGGAGAGACCGGGATTCAAACCCCAGTCATAGTGTAAAAACACATATATGTTTTAAAATTACAAACAAAAGCTTAATTGGATATGAATAGACACGTTAGGTATATTCGTTATTTATACGACATCATTTTATATACAAATATTTTTCATTCAGCTTTTTTTTTTGAGTTTGGAGGAATTTTTTTATTTTTTTATTAAACGAATTTGTACAATGGTCATGACTCATAATTTATTTATATATATAAATATATATATATATATATATATATATAT
>OVAW01000196.1:0-19840 GCA_900406365.1 Heliophila coronopifolia | reverse complement strand
TAAATATATACAAAAACTCGACGCCGGTGTTAGAGAAACACGGGTCGCCGACAACAAAAAACACCGAGAGCTTTAAGATCTACAAGAAAGAGTTTAGAGAGAAGGGAGAGAAAAGATGAGTCCAGGGAATTTTTTTTTTTTATAAGTCCGGGGGATATTTATCTATATAAAAAAAATTATAAAATTTCACTGTTTTTTTAATAATAACTAAAAAAATTAGATATTGCACGAGAAGACCGAAAATGGAGTATAACATTATTATTATTATTATTATTATTATTATTATTATTATTATTATTATTATTATTATTATTATTATTATTATTATTATTATTATTATTACTATTATTATTATTACTACTATTATTACTATTATTATTATTATTATTATTATTATATTATTATTACTATTATTACTATTATTATTATTATTATTATTATTATTATTATTAGTTTGTTGTTGAGTGCAGATAGCAGAGGCAAAAGGTCTGAAAAGGGGCAGAGTTCGGGACATGGTAGATCGAAGTCGGTGAAGCGTGGACAGTTTAGAACGCGCAAGTATATAATATGTTGGAATTGTCAGAAAAACGGTCATTTCAAAAGTCAGTGTTTGATATGATATCTGACAGCGTGATATATTTTTATTATTTCAAATATTAAATTCAAAATTTACCTTATATTTTCCAACTATTATAAGATATATATGATATAATTTTAAATTTACATGATGCCCACTAAAATTTGTATCGAAATTGATGTCTAAAGCGGTCTTTTTGGGCATAATTCTAAAAGAAATATTTTTTATAAAATTTGGAAGGCGAAGCAAATGTTTCCTCCAACTCTACTCAGAATATGTGTTTGCCTGTTTCTAGTTCCTTCAACATTTTCAACACCGTTTTTTTCTGATTTTTAATTTCAGAAACCGAACCAAAAACCGGTTGAATAGTTTAATTATATCTTGTATTCAGTGCCGTGCCTAGGCTATTAGAGGTCTTAGGCGAAAAAACATATATAATCTAAAAGACATATATTTAGTTTATATTATCTAAAATATGGTATGTTTTCTTCAAACATTTTCGGTGGCCTAAGGCGATTGTCTTTTTTTTGTACATAGACACGATTTTGCTTGTATTGAAGAAAGACAGTTATTTTCATTAGTAGGAGTTGACTATTTTATATTTTAATAATATAACCACAAGAATAGAGTACCAAAAGTTCTTAATTAGAACCATAATAACGAAGAGCAAAAATAAAATAAAAATTCAGAATGAACAACAACAAGAATTATATTTTGTCAAGTCACAATTAAATGTGATTCACATATGTTCTATATATCAATCTGTTTCATTACAAATTACATTGCGACTTAAGTCACATAATCCGAGACAAAAGGAGGTGATAAAATCCCATGTCAAGTCCATTGTAAGCCAATGGTGCATGCATCCACATAGCATCCGAGCTTAAAAACTACATTTATAAGATATGCAATTTTTAGTTACATGAATCATTAATAGTTTTATATTGGAAAATACATGTAAAATATCTCAATTAAGCATTTTTTATCAAAAAACTAAACAGATTTTCAACGTTACCGAAAATATACTCAAATTCAGTTTTTGGATAGGAAAAACCATGAACTCTTAGAAAAAGCAGTCAATAACAAATGTTGACTTTTAGTCAATGGAAAAATTTAACGCCAGTCCTAACGGCGTTCACGTTTGTCAACCGAATTTCATTTTTTAAGAGTCCATAGTTTTTCCTATCCGAAAACTGAATTTAGGTATATTCTTCGGGGCAGCGCTGAAAGCATGTGTAGTTTCTCGGTAAAATTTGTTTACTTGGGTATTTTATAAATTTTTCCTTTTACCAACAAGAGTATTTTTGTCTTTTCTGAAAATTTTGAATTTAGTCAACAGAAAATTTAACGCCATCCTAACAGCGTTAATGTCCGTCAACCCAAATTTCATTTTCTAAGAGTTCAAGGTTTTTCATATCCAAAAATTGAATTTAGGTATATTTT
Source organism: Heliophila coronopifolia (assembly GCA_900406365.1). Taxonomy (NCBI): domain Eukaryota; kingdom Viridiplantae; phylum Streptophyta; class Magnoliopsida; order Brassicales; family Brassicaceae; genus Heliophila; species Heliophila coronopifolia. Next base: position 17,820 of record OVAW01000196.1, on the reverse strand, counting down.
CGATAACGATGAAAGTCTGTGTAGTTTCTCGATAAAAGTGCCTAGTTGGGGTATTTTAAATGTTTTTTTTATATATTATGGATTCAGAAATTTAAAATAAAAAGAAATAATTTTACATACTTTGATTTGAAGCTGTAAGAACTTCACGTAATGAACTGCCTCTTCAAGCATTGTACTTATGTCTACTTTTGTCCCGTTAGGTACAAGGTTTTGTAATGTCTTGAACCTTTCGTTAATCTTCTCTCTTCGATTCTGCAACAGTCAATAACCTAATTAAAACTGACCAAACCCGTTTAGCCAGGTTCGGGTTTGGAGGGTGGACAGTGGGATAATCGCCAAAACCCACAAGTTTTGTTTTATAATTTTCTTAAAAATTTAGAATAAACCAAAAATGAAAAAAACTAACTAGGTTAATTTTTCTTTTTTAAAGATGTTAAATTCATATTAATTTTTATTTTTAAATATGAGTTAGAGAGACTTTTGTATATTTCGATCATAGGAAATTTTTCAGAATTTAGTATAAGGAAAAAAAAAAAACTTCAAACTATAAGAAAAGGTAATGTAAAATTTGATCTAAGAAGCTTTAATTAAAATAAACTATCAATTATTAAGAAGCTACATGAACTTTACTATTTCAATGTAATAAACACAAATAAAAACATCATTGATATTATTACGTAGTTAAAAGAGAAAAACGTGAAACCAATATAATTAAATTTGCATTTATAATGATGATGAGTTTTTCAAAAGTTTGAAGTTTGAATTGGCTTATTTAGATCGGAATTTATTTTGCATTTTTTTTTTATATTTAGAAAGTTATTTTTTCATTAATCCCTATAATATATTAGAGACACCTATTTTTATTTTGTACAAGAGCTCTAAAATATTTAAGACGGTCCTGCATATAGCGTGTTTTCATTTAGTTTTGAATTTTTATAACGGTTTTCTTACCTGAGCATAGAGGCTTTGAGGATCAGTAGCTGTTCCTTTCTTGGCTCTTGTTTTGTCTTCAACACTTGTGCCCAAAGCATTCTCATCATATGAACTTAAGCTTAAGTTTTGACCATATTTCCAATTAGTATTCCTTTCGTTGATTGTACTGCTTTCTGAGCTTAGCTTCTGCTTTTTCTTGGATTCCATAGACACCTATATCGTTTTAATGATGTTGTATTTAGTTTAGGAAATAATGCAAAAAAAAAAAAACGAATTATAAAAAACAAAAAAACAAAATAAATGTTGATTTAAAGAGACGATAAAACAAATTTCCAACTTTTAAAATACTCAGCAAAATAAATTTGATTTTAATTTGGATAAGATTATTTAGTGATAAATACAATACAAACAATAAGTGAAATTTGTGTTTATATTAGTAAAAAAAAATAGTATCAACTTTCATGTTGTTTATTTTTTTTTTAACTGGAGGTTTATCTTGCGTTTTCTTTAAATCGAGATTTATTTTACATCTTTTTATAGTTCGAGGTTTTATTATATTTATATTAATCTTTAAGTTTACTGCACAGTACTAATGAATAAAAGTAGATGTTGTACTTACTTGTCTAGGAGGTCGCAGTTAGAGTTAGGTTTATGTAGATTCTCTACGTTAAGTAGTTTCCTCTTCAGATTTGTCGTTTCTTGGATGTGATTTTGATTCCAAGAACCAAGCATGGTTGCTAGGTTCTCTCCCGGCATTGCACCAAATGATAACATATCATGAATCAAGAGAGCATGATGATCAGAAGACAAGACATCGTTATTGTTCTGATGATGATGAAGATGATCATTGTATAGGCCAAGCATCTCATCTTGGGGTTTCTCCTCCTTAGAAGATGAACATTGATCAAAATTGAACATCAAAAGAGATTCCAATTCGCCATCAACGAACACGTCCATCAATCTAATCTCTAACTCTTGTCTTTCTCGATCTTCTTCTGTTTTTTGTTGTTTTATTAGTACTTATACAAGTGCAACTTTATATAGGTTGGAGATGGTCGGTGAGCAGCGATGACGTTGAAGTTTCTTGAAATTTTGGAGGAGGTAGAAAACAAAATTAAAATTTGGGGGCCATTTTTTAAACATAATAATTCTGAAATCTAACAGAAATATATTAAAAAAAAAAAAAAAAATTGAAGATCAGGGCAAATGTTTCCTCTTACTCTACTCTGGACAGACAGTATTTGTATCGAGGAAGATTTGGGGATGATGAGGAGAATCTAGAGATTCTTAAAACGGGTACAATCATTTGTGTCGTGAACAAAGTCGTCATTTACTTTACATGTATAATTATATATTATATGTTGACAAAACAAAACTTATATATTATTTAATATAAAAACAAATTCAATGTTTGAGAATTGAGATTGGGATAATAATAATGAGAAAGTTTAGAACGTTCACACAAGAGAAATTCTGAATTTTATGAGTTCAGTCACCTTTGAGCTTTGACGTTGTTATTTTAATAATATAAACACAAATTTAAAAGATATATCATTTTAAATAAGTTATTAAAAATCAGTATAAGTGTAGTATAATTTATGTTTATATTGTTAAAAATGCTAATGTTGAGATCCAATTTGATAGTTTATTAAAAAAAATCAATATATATATTAAAAAAATCAAAAAATCAAGATTAATCTCAAATTTCTGTTGTGAAAGCTGTAAAGTTCTTTTTTGCGTATTCTAAAATATAAAAGGTCAAAGGTATATATATGTATATCGCAAACAAAAGATAAATAAACGTAATTAAAATATTAAGACAGCACTAAATAAGGTTGGAGATTCCGACAAGATGAGATTAAAACTCATACGTTTGTCTTAAGAACATCCCCGCAAAAAATCTACTTTATAATGAAAAAAAATCACAGCTTGAAGATTTGTTGTTGTCTCTTTTTTTTGGTCGAAAAAAATGTAGAAATAGTCTCATCTTGAAGATTGGTTGAAAATTTGTGGTTGTTATCTCTAAGTTTCAAAATTATAGAATGTTAAAAGTACAATGTATCTAATTATCTATATTTAGCCAATCTGTTTCATTTCTTCTTAAGATTTATTATTCCTTTGCGTATATACACACGATCATGAATGTTATTTAAATATCCAGTGGAGTCTTTTAGAACGAGTAACTGGAGCGGTCGAACAAGGCCCTTACAAAAAAATTTTATAATAATATATTTAGATCTAAAATTAATTTTTGACAAAAATTCTAATCTTTATATAGACTACAACAAAATGGAAAGAAACAAATTAAATAAGTAAATAATGTTTATATTAATGATAATTTTGTAAAAGTAAATATTGATTTTTAAAATTATTAATGGATTTGGAAAGTGGTAAATAAAGGAAAAGAGAAAAGAAAATTGTGAATACTGGAAGGGAAACGATGTTAAGTAAAACTTATAATATTTTAATTATTTTCACTATAGTTGCAAAAAATGTGACCTAGTCTAATGATTTCTCAAGTTCACCTATTCTCTCTCTCTTTTTTTTTTTACAAAAGTTTTTTCGCAAAGAACTATTAGATATAATTTTAAGGTAATTTCAAGTTCTCTTTCTAAACTTATAAACTTTTGTGATATATTTTTCAATGTTTTATTTAATTTATCAATCAATTGGGAATAATTTTATAGGTTGAATAATAGTTACACATTCAAAAAAAAAAATTCAATTAAAGACTATTTCTACAATTTATTGGTTGAACGTTAGAAGCTAAAAATTTATGCAATCACATTTTTCCGAATATGAATACCAAAAGCAACCCAGTATTTTTTTTAAACAGTTCAGAAAATCGAAAAAATGTGATTTTCATAAATTTTTAATTTAAAAAATAAAAAAAAATCTTCTTCAACCCATGATAGTGAATCTAAAAATAATAAAGATATAAATACAAAGATTGATAATAATGATGTTCGAATGTTTTCAAATGAAAATGATTGCGGTTTTTTTTTAAAGAAATAGTAAAGTTTTTAATTATCACTTATTGATGTATTTTAAAAGAGATTTTTACTTATAGAAAATGTTTTAAGTTATAATAAAGATCAATCGTGTTTATATAAAGATGTTTGAAGTGTTTATTTGCTATTTAAAATCAATGTGAGAAACTTTAATATTAATATAAGTTTATCAATTATTTTATAGTTGATTTTTAAAATAAAAGTTATCATTTTTTTGTTATTATGTTTTAGACATCAAAACTCAAAGCATACTAACCAAATTTATTTTTGAATACATACAAAAAATTTATTACAATCAAGTCACACAATTTTTCGAACAATTAAAAAATATTATTCCCAAATGAGTAGCAAAATTTATTATCCGAATATCCCGATCCGAACCACACCCGAATTTCCGAATGCCCATCTCCAAAAGAGGCAATGACTTAATTCAGACACTACAAGAAAACAGGGATATATCGACGGCCAAATCCGTCGAAATGGCATCAGAATAGGCTGTTTTCGTCGGATGTTCGACCGAAAACAGCGGTCGGTTTGAGATCGTTGAAATTTTTTTTCGGTCAAAAATCCGTAAGACGTTTTGACGGAATTCCGTAAAATTTTCGACGAACGGAATTCCGTCGAAATTCGATCGAAAATGCGACGAAAAACTAAGCCGTCGAAATCTCTCGCAATTTTCGTCGATAATAAAGGGCTTCGAAATTTCGTCGAAAATATGCGTTAAATTCTGACGGATAATCCGTTAGAATTTGGTCGAAATTTCCGGCAACGACAGTTGTCGATATTTCCGTCGAAACTTCTGTCGAAAGATTCCGTCAATGGATTCCGTCGAAATTCTTTCGAAAAAGTTTCGTCGATTATGGCGTCGAAATTTCCGTCGATATGTCCGTCGAAACATTCCGTTGATAATTCCGTCGAAAAGGTCCGTCGATATTTCCGTCGAAAAATACTCCGTGATAAATCCGTCTAAAATATTAAAAAAACTAAATTTTTTTTTTTTAATAATATTATTGCGAATTTTGTTTTTTTTTTAAATAAAATTTTTATTAAATAAAAATATTATTAATTAATATTTAAAAAAAATTCTTAAAAAAAACACAAAAATAAACTAAAACGGGGCGGCGAAGGAGGAGGCTGGGGCGGGTGCAACGAGTTAAAACTCGGGAAGTTCTGCGTTAGAAACGCCTCCATGTGCGCGTACCGAGCGTCCTTCTCCTGCATCATATGCGCGTACTGAGCGTCCTTCTCCTGCATCTCTTGTTTCTGCGCGAGGAGTTGACGCCGGAGCTCCTCAATTTCATTGTCCGCGGGAGAGGTGAACGACTGCTCCGAGCGGGGAAGGGTACCGAGAAAAGAATGAGATCATTTTCTCATCGGAGTTTCCTAAAAAAGTTAAATTAAAAAAAAAATTAATTAAGTTAATATATTTTAAATTAAAAATAAAAATAATTTAAAAAGTGTAATATTCTTGTACCTCCAAAACAAGCCGGTTGATTTTTTTCTGCTTTTCTTGTGCGGACGATGAAGCATCATCGGATATCTGGGAGAGCCGCTCCCTGATATTTGTCACCACATTTCGTACCACCGGGTCTTGAATCTCGTCGGTGCCTTTTTTTCTTGTGGGTTTCTTCTAATAGAGTTAGAAGATCCGGCTCTACCCCGGTGGAATTTTCAATCTCCACTGCCCGCATCTCGTACGTCTTTGCACCCACATTGTGAGTTGCTATTTATAGTTACATATTAAAAACACATCAGTATCAAAATTATTATGCTAATAAGTTTGTGCACCTATTACATCAAATAGAAAAGGTATCTTTTACACAGCTCCAAAACAATTTTCAGAGGACCATAAGTTTAACAGAATCATTTTTCTATAAGATTTAGTCTAATAACATTATTATACAAAATACAAAAATAATAATACTATAATATTGAATTGATAAAGTAAGACAATAGAGTATGATGCATCATAACAATAAATTAAATATTAAACAAAGAAAAACCTTTTACAAAAAAAAAAACAAAGTGGTCCAGTGATACAAAATAAGTTGCATGTGGTCATGAGACAAAACAAAACTAGCGTGTCTTTAACTTGTCCAAAGGCATATTCTAAAAAAAGTTTAAAATCAAAAGATGATAAGTTTGTCGTGACCAAAAACAAACTTAGGATTGCTAAAATTCAACTTTAAATCGATGTTTCGAACAAGACATAGGCATGAGGTGAGGCTTTGGGATAAGACAAGATTAGTGCTCTTCTTCTTTCTTTGATTGGTCTGCGAGTATAAAGTGTGACAGATTTAAGATTTTTGGCGTTTTCCATTAGATACTTCAATACTGCCATTTGTATATCGTTTGTCTTGAAATTCTTGATTTTGAGAACTTTGAGAGTTGTTTGAACGCAATCTGGTGCTGTTTCCGAAAACAATGTCCTCAAGGTCTTTAAACTACGCTTTAAATGAGGATCCGCGTCCTGGAAAAATCAAAACAAGAGAGATATATGACATATCAAGAAACATATTACCTAAAAATGAAAATATTTATAACTTATGCTAGTAAAAAAAAAATTCGACCAAGTGACTTGTAGTCGAATGTGTCTTCACCAAGGTTCGAACAATTTGGGAGAAGATTAAGGAAAAACAATTTAACCCCACTTCATTTCCGGCAAAAAGAGACTATAAATTTCGACATAGAACTTCATTTTATTTTGTAAATAAAATAAATTTCAGTAATAAAAATAATGGTTAAAATTTAGTAGTAAACCGGCTATCAAAGAAACCGAGTGTACTTTAGTCTAGTGATTTGAGTGCACTAGCATGACCTTGGTATCAGGAATTCAATTCCCCAACTCGACGATGAGGTTTCCCTTTAATGGGATTTAGGCTAATGAGCCGGCCTGAATGTTGACAAAAAAAAACCTACTAGCAAAGAAAAAGTTTCAAAACACGTTTATTTTTATACATATTACCAAACACAATTTTAGATTTGTAATTAACAAAATTTAATTTTCAAACTCATATCAAAAATTAATTTCGACTAATTTAAAAAAATTTACGCATTAGCGCGGAAAAATCTTATAGTTAGCACTTATATGACTTACACAAATGCTGAGTTTCTCGAGTATTGGTGTTGATTTGAGGAACATTGTGAATGCAAAATGTTGTGTCATGTCATATACCAATTTCAGTTTAATTAAGTGTCTGAAATTGGGTACTTTGTTCTCTTCATCTAAAACAAGAAACGGTATTTCACTTATCTGCAATTGATATATAAGTTGTGAGTAAAATTAAACGCATTAAGAGCTTTCAACAAGAAGAATAGATACTGTAAACTAACCTCGAACTCCAAATACTTCACCTCTAGATATAAACTCATCATGCTTGTAAAACATTGTAGAAACTTCTTGGGCCACTTGGATGTTCTAAGTGAAAGATGAGCATTAGGTAAAGACGGTGGAAAATCCAGAAGAAAATTGTTGTAATGTCCCCCTGAGAATGTAACATTCTCAAGCTTTGAAGCTAATATTCTAATCTTACACAGTTTAAAAAAACCACCTGGATTTTGTATAGAGACACAATTTATGTTCTTAAACACTTTCAGCAAAGGAGAATCTAAAATCACGGTATTGGTATCAATGAAGTAGCAATTAGATGCTATAAAAGTTTCCAAAACAGGAAACTTCAGAAGAAGGTCCTTGGATACGGGAGACTTGTTGACGAAACTAGCAATTTCGAAGCTAAAGAACTTAAGATTCTGGAGAAAAACTGGAGCTGAAATCTCAAGAATACTGTCTATACGAAGTCTCAATTCCACAAGAGAACCAAAGCTAGCAAAGAACGGAGAAAAAAGCACTGCTTCACGCGTGCACCAACTGATATCAAGTATCTGAAGATTGCATTGTATAAACTTTGGTAACCACGAGATGAGAAGATCCGGATCGTGAAAATTAATAGAACGTATTTGGAAACTATTGATATTTGGATTTCCAATGTCGAGAAGAACACGATCAACAAATTCAAGAAATTGACAATCCTTCTTATTCCTCATCCTTAACTCATCAAATCGTAGATCTGTGATATTTTTCCACATTGTTTTCCATGACTTTGATAACACACAAGTCATAACCGCATCAATAGTTGGAAGTTTACTCAGAATTTTGCTAAGAACACTCTCATGTAAGCGGCTAATTCTATCTTCGAGGTTCTCATTATCGGGCTGAGTCTTCATGGAAGACGAAATCGTTTCTAAATGGGCTTGTTTTTCCTTGGGATGCATTTGATTTTATTGCCCTGCTACAATAGATGAAAGAAATGTTATGGATCATATGGAAAAGAAATGAAAATATATGTGAAAGCAATGTAATACACATCTCTTAGTCTCTCTTATGATTATGACCGGCTTTGAGTAGAGACATTAGCCGCGCGGTTAAACTCATCCACAGTTTTTTTGGGATCTCAGGGTGGGAACCTCTTTCTCCTTATGAACTTCGAGTTTTGAAGCAATACGTATTTTTAAAGCATTATTTATAACCAATTTCTTATTTGTTTAGACCAATATTTTGAGCTGTGACAACAGAAAAAGATCAGAAGCTATGAAATCTCTATACCGTATAAAATATTTTTTTTTATAAATACAAGAGTAAATATAGTTTATATTGACAAGAACATGAAAATAATTTTCAATACCTAACGATGTCCGGAGAACGGAAGATCAGAAAAAAAAAAAACCAATCGCCAAATTATAGCTTAATCACATAAATTGACAGACACCTGCAACATTAAGGATTTTTTAAAAAATAACAATGTAATGAGGATATTTTCAAGAAATTAACTGAAGCAATCAAATTTTAAGGATTGAACAAAAACCCTAATTGATAAACCCAAAAATAAAATAAAAACTAGAGAGAGAGAGGGGAACTTACAAGGTTGTATGATGAATGACTTGTAACAATTTTCTATTTATTTATGTATATATTTGTGTATTAGTATCCTTTAATTGCGCCGCACGAGTGGAAACAAAAAACAATATTTTTTTATAAACCAGAATAATACAATTTAAAAAATGAAATACTCGTCAGGGATATTTATCTATTAAAAACTTATAAAATTTCACTGTTTTTTTTTTGGTATAATAATTAAAAAAGTAGATATTGCGACGAGAAGACAAAAAATGGAGTATAACATTATTTAATAGAATATTTATGGTTATTCCATCGGTTTCCAACAAAATTTTCTAAATCTTACTGTATGATATTTCACAGGACTGATTCTGAGTAGAGCGAAACAAAATATTCCTCTCGACCCCAAAATTTAATTCAAATATTTTAAATTAGAAGTGGCCCCTAAATTTTAGATTTGTCCTGAAATTTTAGGACCGGCCCTAATCTTGGATAAAAAGAAGAATTTGGAAACTAAAGAGAAAACAAGGCAAATTATTTCACAGAGGGTATGAGACCCAGATTCATGTCGTACAAAACAAATTGGTTTTGGGGCGAAGTCATTACAGAAAATGAAGTAAGTGGGTTTTGAGGGAAATTGTGAACCATGGTTTTGTTCCAAAAACATGGATGTGAAAGTAGTAAGTGAAATAGTTTTTTTTTATCATCGGTTTTAGTGGCTAATCTAATCCTAACTAGATTCTCTTCAACTAGAAATATATGAGTTTGAATCCTAGTTACGGTGTAAAAATACGGAGGTGACAATCACTAAAATCACATAAAAGAAAAAAAACAGAGGAAGAAAAACAGAAATGAGCTTATTATAATAATAATAGTAATAATAATATAATGTATCATAATATTGAAAAAAAAATATAATATATCATTGATAAAATATGTCAATAGGGGAATTTGCATATCAATAAATCAAATCATAAACCAAAAATAAAAAGAGGAAAGGGATCTATATATAGACTCTATGTTCATTTTTTTATTAAAAAAGTTTAATTTTCCATTTTCTTAAAAAAAAATTTATGGCCAAAATTATAATTAACCAATAAGTTAACTCCAAGAAAAAAACCCATCAAATTATCTTAAAACCTTGCTTAAAAAATTAATTGCTGTAAATCTTCATAATTTGTTTCTTACATCATTTATAATAATAATGGAAAACGTGAGCTCTTTGTTTTTATAATAGAACATTTTTGTATTTTTCAATTCTATTTTGTTTGCTATATCATGAATCCACCATTTATAGAGAATATAAATTTAACTATCACATACAAATTTGGTCTGATCTAAAACCCAAGAAACCAGAAACACAGACGTAACACATTACTAAAATAGTAATTGTTTTTAAAGCATCACATTTTTGTAATTTTTTATAAAAGAAAAACCCTAGAAAATAATATAATATGTTGCATACTCAAATTAGTGCCTAACCAAAACGCATTTAGAGCCAATTAGAAAAAGTCATTGACTATTTTGATGATATTTCGTGTATTATGTTGAAGTGAGTAAGTAATACTTTGTGGTATTGATCATATTTCGCGTGAGACATAACATTGGTGTTGCTGTTTCCACAAAACCGGCGAGAAAAAGACCTAAATCTACACAAAGTTTGTCGCGCGGTATGAATTTCTACACTTCATTTTAAAAAGATCTAAACATACATGAAGTTATGTATTTGGCCAATTTATACGGCGAACGTCGTTAGCGTTAGTCAGGTCACCTAAAATAACATTTTAAAGAAATAAAAAGAGAGAAGAGAGACATGTGATAGATTCTATGAGTCAGATGACTCATATTATTAAAAGATTGACTAACGCTAACGATGTTCGTCGTATAAATTGTCCAAATGCATAACTTCATGTATGTTTAGGTCTTTTTAAAATAAAGTGTAGAAATTCATACCGCGCGACAAACTTCATGTAGGTTTAAGTCTTCTTCTCCAAAACTGGCCCTGAAACTGTCTAAATTTTTGTGGTCGGAAAAAAATAAAATAAAATTTGGGAAATTTTTTTTATATAAAAATGGGGTATAAATCAAATAGAAATATTTTTTATAAAACTTGGAGGTCGGAGCAAATGTTTCATCCGACTCTACTCAGGACGGGTATGTGTTTGCTTGTTTCTAGTTCCTTCGACATTTTCAACACTGTTTTTACTGATCTTTAATTTCAGTAACCGAACCAAAAATTGGTCGAATAGTTTAATTATATCTTGTATTGAAGAAAGACTTTTTTTTTATTAGGAGTTGACAATATTTTTTTTTTTCAAAGATATTAGGAGTTGACATTTTTTATTTTATTAATATAACCAAAAACGAGTACTAAAAGTTCTTTTTTTTGTCGACGAGTACCAAAAGTTCTTATAACCATAATAACGAAAGAGACCAAAAAATAAAAAAAAATCAGAATGAACAACAATAAGAAATTAAATTTCGTTAGGTCACAATTAAATGTGATTCATATGTTCTAAATCATTCGGTTTCATAACAAATTACATTGATCACATTCACATAATCCGAGACAAAAGGTGGTGATAAAATCCCATGTCGAGTCCATTGTAAGCCAATGGTGCATACATCCAAAGATCATCCGAACTCAATAGCTACATTTATAACATGTGCAATTTTTAGTTAGTTAAAATGAAGAATTTATATTAAAGATTCTAAAACCTAAAAAAAAAAATTTAATAATTTTGAATACTTTGATTTGAAGCTGCAAGAACTTCACGTAATGAGCTGCCTCTTCAAGCATCGTACTTATGTCTACTTTTGTTCCGTTAGGTACAAGGTTTTGTAATGTCTTAAACCTTTCGTTAATCTTCTCTCTTCGTTTCTGAAACAGTCAATAACATAATTAAGACCGACCAAATTCGTATAGGTAGGACCGGTCCGATATTTTAGGGGATCTAAAGCCAAAAAATATTATATACATATATAATGATTAGTCTAAAATTTAAGGCCAAAAATCAAGCTTTTATAGAATTTATGGACCAAAATGAAAACAAATTAGTTCAAAATTTGACCGTTAAATTTGGATTTCAAAACCAATGTTTCGATCTTTCTATTCATGATCGGCACTGCGTACATCTAAAACCCCACTTAGGAGGGTGAGGGCAGGTAAAATCTCCCGGAACCCACAAAAAAATAATATTTTTAATTATTTTAGTAAAATAATATCTAAAGAAAACAATATTTAAAGAAAAAAAACCTAACTAGGTTAAATTTTATTATTATTATATTAAAAATGTTAAATATAAACAAAAAAAAAACAATTATAGGTTAGAAAAGTGCTTATGCATTTGAAAATAGACAACAATATGTTTTAAAAAAAACTACTACCAAATTATTATATTTCCATGTGTTGGAACAACGAGATATTTTTATTATATAATATATTAAGAGCTCATTTTTGTGTCACAAGACCACTAAATAGTTAATCATTGGCATTTGGTTTTGAATTTTTTTTACGGTTTTCTTACCCGAGCATAAAGGCTTTGAGGATCAGTAGCTGTCCCTTTCTTGGCTCTTGTTTTGCCATTAACACTTGTGTCCAAACCTTTCTCATCATCTGAACTTATGCTTAAGTTCTGACCATATCTCCACTTAGTGTTCATTTCGTTCATTGTATTGTTTTCAGAGCTTTTCTTCTGCTTTTTCTTGGATTTCATAAGCTCCTATATTGCATTATTGTATTTACTTTATTGCATATTTAATAATAATGAATAAAAGTAAATATTAAACACTACACATATTTATTGTACTTACTACTTGTCTCGTGACGTCATAGTTAGAGTTAGTTTTGTGTAGATTCTCTACGTTAAGTAGTTTTCTCTTAAGAGTTGTTGTTTCTTGGAGGTAGTTTTGATCCCATGAACCAAGCATGGTCGGAAGATACCCTCCGTCGGGGATTGCATCAGGATGATTAGAAGACATGGCATTGTTCTGATGGAGATGATTATTGTAGAGGCTAGAGTGACCAAGCATCTCATCTCGTGGCCTCTCCTCCTTAGATGAACATTGATCAAAGTTGAACATCCTCAAGAGAGATTCTAATTCACCATCAACAAAAATATCCATCGATATCAATCTTAAACTCTTGTCTCTCTCGTTGTTCTTCTTCGTTTGTTTTTATTTTTTTATATAATAGTTTTTGATATTGTGCAACTCTATATATATAGGTTGGAAAAAGTTGTTGATGAAGAAATCAAGAGATTCTTAAAACGGGTACAATTAATCATTTGTGTCGTGAACAAAGTCGTCATTCACGACATAAATTATATATTATTTAATGTAACAATACGATCAAGTTTGACATTAGTATAATAATGATGAGAAACTTTATATTGGTCAGACAAAGAAAATTTCTGAATTTTGTGGCTTTGCAAATAATTTATAAGTCAACCTCATCACGTAAATAAAAAAAAAATTATAATTGAAATTCAACGTTATTATTTTTAAAATAATATATAACACAAATATCTTATGTTTATATTGTTAAAAATGCTAATGTTGAGATTCAATTTTGATAGTTTAAATAAAAAACAAATTTATAAAAACAAGATTAATCTCATATTTCTGTTTTGAAAGCTGTAAAGTTCTTTTTTGCGTATTCTACTAAAACATAAAAGGTCAAAGGTATGTGTATATCGAAAAAAAAAGATAGATAAACATAATTAAAAATATTAAGACAGCACTAAATAAGGTTGGAGATTCCGACAAGATGAGATTAAAACTCATACGTTTGTCTTAAGAACAGCCCCACATAAAATATACTTTATAATGAAACAAAACAAAATCACAACTTGAAGATTTGTTGTTGTCTCTTAAGTTTCAAAATTAGAGAATGTTAAAAGTACAATGTATTATCTATATTTTGACAATCTGTTTCATTCCTTCTTAAGATTTATTATTCCTTTGCGTTTATACACACGAGTTCATGAATGTTATATAAATATATAAAAATAGAACACGGAATGTCGACATAATTCATATTCAATTGAATTGGAACATAAATTACTAACGTCATAAAAACAATTAATATATATATCATCAAATAAATAAGTTTGTAAATTTGAATTTTTCGTTTTTCGTAAACGAATAATTTGATGTATTTAAAAATTTAGAAAATAAATAAAAGTTTGAAAAAATTGAATAAATAAACAAAAAATATATATTAGGTGCATAAATATTTTCTTATATATATAAAACAACATTAAAATGTCAGTGATTGCACCTCCTATCAGATGCATGTCTGTTTTTTAAAAAATTAGTTAAGAAGCAGTGGCCTTAATCAACAATTTTATAATGGTAATTTGAAAACCACATATTTAGTAAAAAAAAAATTAACCTCGGAGTTTTGAGCCGAAACCCGTACATTTCCGTGGATCGGGTTTAAAGTATGTTAAATCCCTGTAAATTAAAGAGTATTATCTCCTTGAAACTTTGACAATGATATTTTTCCGGTCGATAATATTTAGTAAATTGGTAATTCGCAAATTTAAAATTTAACTGGTGGAGAGTTTATAAGATTTCGAGTTCATGGTATCGAAAGATTCAAATTTTTGAAACTTTAAGATGAAATTTTCATATTATGATATTAATCTTCAGAAACTCATTTTTATGCTTATAGGGTAATTAATTTATCTATAATTTTTTAATTTTATTTAATAACGTGATTGATTTATCCCTTTATTCTTGCTTTTTCAATCAAGTTATATGTTTTCATAAGTGTTTGATACTTCAATTTGTATTTATATGAGAATTTTTTATTTTAGCATAGTTTTGCTATATATATTTATTTTGTACCAACTATTTTAAATTATTTGTAAACATAACTTTATATTTAATGGTTTCAATTTCAGATTTTAGATTTAGATTTTGTCTTTTTTTTTTTTGCAAAAATTGTAAATTAATAAGCACTTATAAAATAAAAAGCTACAACATTTAAAATTGTTTTAGTCCTTCAAACATATTAGCACTATTATCAATTTATCATAGTGAATACGCCCCTAATATTATAATTAGGACTGGTCTTGAAAATTTATCTTTCTAATACTAAAACTAAAATATTTTATATAAAAATGAATTATTTTAATTTTGGAAGTAAAAAAATTGACATAAAAATTAATATTGAAAATTTGGAAGTATTGCTCTATCCACGACCGATCTTGATTGTAATAACGACTCCTTAGTGCTATTGTTAATTTTTGTGCAATCTTGTACTATGATCCAATATATTAGAATGGATTATAAACATAAAAATTGAAATAATGACCTCAAAAAAAAAACATAAAAATCAAAAGTATGAAATATATGCTTTCTAGATTAATTCAACTCAGTTTAAATTTATATTTCTATAATTTTGCGATTATAACAGAAAATCGCTATTTTGCAAAGTTTGATCCTAAAATACCATTTTCAGTATTTATTATTTTTTTAAACCAAATAATCAGATTTTTGAGTCTTTTTAAAAACATTTTTTAACTTATTATTCCATTAAAAGTGGTGCCATTACAAACTACTAATCATAATCAAGATGCTAAGTACATCCTTATTACTTCCCACAACCTAAAAAAAGCTAACACCTTCTCTAGTTTTTGCCTGATTCCTTCAAGCTAGCTCCACCATGTCCATATCCACCACCACCGCCACCACCACCGCATGAACCTCCACAACCAACACCACCGCCACCACCGCCACCAATAATAACTCCACCACCGGTCCCAAATCCCGGACCACCACCTCCATTACCACCATCCCATCCCAAACCACCACCACCACCACCAAATCCACCACCTATCACAATACCACCACCACCTCCAGGCCCATATCCACCACCACCTGGCCCATATCCACCAGACCCATATCCTCCATACCCACCAGCTGTATTCATATTCATGTTTTAAATAAAATAACTGTTACAATCGAAAATCATACAATGTTTTCCCAAATTTGAAAAAAATAAATAACAAAACGAAAAAAAAAATCTCGAAACTTACAATTTGTAAGTTGACCTTTAAATCGAGCCAGTTCATGACTCTTCCTCATCTCACTAGCTTCTCCTTCACTCTTCATGAATTTGCCTTCTCTTGCAGCCTCACCAATCATATGACCAGTGAGACTTAGATACAAGGAGACAAGAAACCACAACATGACTTTGCCCATAATGTCTGAATTTAGAATCTGAGAAATTAATTAAGTAGAAGGACTTGTGTGTGGATACATAGACACATACGCACATCAGCTATATATATATATATATATATATATATATATGCAGATAATGTAATGGTGGTGGTTAGTATGGGCGCGTCAGTAGAGAGAGGTGTGTATGTGGTGACTCACCAATTTGGGTTAGGTGATTCGTCTGATATTCATGATTTTTCCAACACTTTTTGGTTGCATTTCTTAATTATTGATTTTGCAATATTAGCTTTTAAAAGGAATTATAAGTGAATTTGAGATTAGAATTAGAGTAAAAGCGAGAAATTAACATTTATTTCTAGTAAATTTAAGCTATGGATGGGATTCTTGCACCGCATAATGATCTGATAGTCTGATTTAAATTTATTTCATATTGTGTCGGAACAGAAAATGTCAGAGGAAATTTGAAGAAATGAAAAGGGAAAATGGAAAATGATTATAAATTGAAAAAATGGAATGTAATATAAATAAAATATGTGAATGGTAGAACACTTCAGAAAAATTGTAAGCTACAAAAATATTAGAACTATTAACTATAATTATCTAAACTAAACAAAAAATAACTAAAGTAAAATTAAGTTGTGCCATTCTATATTTGAATAATATACATTTTAGTTATGAATATGATTATAAAAATATACCATCAGTTATTCTGAATTCCGATTTAAAAATTTCCAGATTATTAAAAATATCAACAGAATTTTGAATAAACCTACTCAAATGTTTTTATTTCTCATTTTGAATGAAATGTTTTCTCACTCGACATCTACAATGTTAAGTTTATGACTTATGAGAATAAATATCTACCGTGTGACAGTGGTCCATGATATGTATAAAGACTCATGTATAACTCCTTAATCTCTCAAATCCTAAAATTCTTACGATCTCAAGACATTGGGGCATATTTGAAAGATATCAAAACCAGTTTTTCTGAAAATGTTAACCCGGAAAAACTACATATATGTTGATATCTAAAACAGTAGCTTGTTGGGTTTTAACCTGGATCCTACTGCTTACGTTTAAAGAGATCTTGTGGTGGGACAGTGGGACAACTATATCTTTTTTTTCATTGGTTCACTTCGCTGATTGTAAGTTTCTCTCTCAAGACACTCGAATTCGAATCTCAGTCACAATGTTGAAACAACAGAAGTAACAACCATCAAACCACCACTTATTTTACCACTACCCTCTTTTTTTTAATATGGGGATTGCGTATTTTTTGTTTTCCAAATTCTCTAAATTATCTAGAGAATACATTTTGTTTTTGTCGGCTAGGTGTAGTGGTTTAAATGTAACCATTTTATCACTTTTTTTAGTGAGGATTGATCCCCCATAGAAGAGATTTGATGACATGGAGACTATGGTCACTTGGCCCAACGACTCCCGTCTAATATTTTTATCAATAACAAATTATTTATTCAAAATAAATAAACTAAATAGAATATACACAGAGAAAAAATATATATATAAAGAAAAAAACTTCAAACTATATAAAAAATGGGAAACAAAATTTTCATTTAAAAAACCTAAAATATTTTTAAAAAGGCAGTAAACCTAAATTATTTTTTAAATATCTACTATATACTAAAAAACCATTTAAAAAACATTTAATCATGTGTTATATTCCAATTTTTGCCATTAGTCTATATTAAACTCTAGAAATTAAAAAAAAAATATTATAAGAAAAACAAACCTGAATTAATATTTAAATATACTATATATATATATATA